>CAXDIG010000020.1:0-97934 GCA_963989225.1 Dromius quadrimaculatus
AATCTGTGCGGAACAGCATGATTTCGACTTATTCCAAAGTTTGTAAAACTGCAAATAGCACTCTTAGAACACGAAATATGATGTATTTTGTGCTACATTCTGCCATATAACGCTCTTTTGAAGCAAAATCTTGCTTCTAAGCAGATTTACAGAGTCAAAAATTCCTAAACGAGACTCAGAAAAAACGCTGATAACTCGCTGGAAACGCAAAATTCCCTGGATTTAAGAACGGATTAATGCGTATTATGTTGTATTGGATAGATTTATGTGATTTGCGTTACTTCAAAACTGCTCAGAATGTGGTAATTTTGACTTATTTCAAACTTCATATAACTGCAGATAGCGCTCTGAAAACAAGAAATATGATGCTTTTGTCGATAGATTCATATATATTATAAGGTCCAGAATGGGAATATGAACTTTCGGATTGTGAAAATCTTCGCGGAAAAGCGTGATTTCGACTTATTCCAAAGTTTGTAAAACTGCAAATAGCTCTCTAAAAACACAAAATATCATGTATTTGGTGCTAGATTCAGCCACATAACGCACTTTTGAAGCAAAATCTTGCTTCTGAGCCGATCTACAGAGTCAAAAATATTTCAACGAGACTCAGGAAAAACGATGATAACTCGCTGGAAACGCGAAACTTTGTGCATTTGAGGACGGGTTCATGCGTATTATGTTGTATTGGATAGATTAATATGATTTGCGATACTTTGAAACTGCTCAGAATGTTGTAATTCTGACTTATTCCACACTTCATATAACTGCAAATAGCGCTCTAAAAACACGAAATATGATGCTTTTGTCGATAGATTCATACATATTGTGAGGTCCTGAATGAGAATGTGAACTTCTTGATTGTGAAAATCTGCGCGGAAAAGCGTGATTTCGACTTATTCCAAAGTTTGTAAAACTGTATATAGCACTCAAAAAACACGAAATATGATGTATTTGGTGCTAGATTCTGCAATATAACGCTCTTTTAAAGCAAAATCTTGCTTCTGTGCAGAATTACGAAGTAAAAAATTTCTAAACGAGACTCAGAAAAAACGCAGATAACTCGCTGGAAATGCAAAATTTTGTGCATTTGAGGACGGATTCATGCGTATTATGTTGTATTGGATAGATTTATGTGATTTGCGATACTTTTAAATGCTCAGAATGTGGTAATTTTGACTTATTTCAAACATCATATGACTGCAGATTGCGCTCCGAAAACACGAAATATGATGTTTTTGTCGATGGATTCATACATATTATGAGGTCCTGGATAGGAATATGAACTTTTTGATTGTGAAAATCTGCGCGGAAAAGCGTGATTTCGACTTATCTCGAAGTTTGTAAAACTGCAAATAGCACTCTAAAAACACAAAATATGATGTATTTGGTGCTAGATTCTGCCATATAATGCACTTTTGAAGCAAAATCTTGCTTCTGAGCAGATTTACAGAGTCAGCAAATATGCTGATAACTCGCTGGAAACGCAAAGTTTTCTGCATTTGAGAACGAATTCATGCGTATTATGTTGTATTTGATAGATTTATGTGATTTGCGTTACTTTGAAACTGCTCAGAATGTGGTAATTTTGACTTATTTCAAACTTCATATAACTGCAAATAGCGCTCTAAAAACACGGGATATGATGTTTTTGTCGATATATTCATACATATTATGCGGTCCTGAATAGGAATATGAATTTTTTGATTGTGAAAATCGGCGCGGAAAAGCGTGATTTCGACTAATTCCAAAGTTTGTGAAACTGCCAATAGCACTCAAGAAACACGAAATATGATGTATTTGGTGCTAGATTCTGCCATATAAAGCACTCTTGAAGCAGAATCTTGCTTTTGAGCAGAATTACAAAGTCAACAATTTCTCAACGAGACTCAAAAAAAACGCTGATAACTCGCTGGAAATGCAAAAATTTTGTGCATTTGGAACGGATTCATGCGTATTATGTTGTATTGGATAGATTAATGTGATTTGCGATACTTTGAAGTGCTCAGAATGTGGTAATTTTAACTTATTTCAAACATCATATAACTGCAGATAGCGCTCTGAAAACACAAAATATGATGTTTCTGTCGGACGATTCATACATATTATGAGGTCTCGAATAGGAATATGAACTTTTTGATTGTGAAAATCTGCGCGGAAAAGCGTGATTTCGACTTATCCCAAAGTTTGTAAAACTGCAAATAGCACTCTAAAAACACAAAATATGATGTATTTGGTGCTAGATTCTGCCATATAACGCACTTTTGAAGCAAAATCTTGCTTCTGAGCAGATTTACAGAGTCAAAAATTTCACAACCAGACTCAGCAAAAACGCTGATAACTCGCTGGAAACGCAAAATTTTCTGCATTTGAGGACGGATTCATGCGTATTTTGCTGTATTGGATAGATTATTGTGATTTGAGATACTTTGAAGTGCTCAGAATGTGTGAATTTTAACTTATTTCAAACATCATATAACTGCAGATAGCGCTCTGAAAACACAAAATATGATGTTTCTGTCGGAAGATTCATACATATCATGAGGTCCCGAATAGAAATATGAACTTTTTGATTGCGAAAATCTGCGCGGAAGAGCGTGATTTCGACTTATTCCAAAGTTTAGAAAACTGCAAATAGCACTCTAAAAACACAAAATATGATCTATTTGGTGCTAGATTCTGCCATATAACGCACTTTTGAAGCAAAATCTTGCTTCTGAGCAGATTTACGGATTCAAAAATATTCCAACGAGACTCAGAAACAACGATGATAACTCGCTGGAAACGCAAAATTCTTTGCATTTGAGGACGGATTCATGCGTATTATGTTGTATTGGATAGATTTATGTGATTTGCGATACTTTGAAACTGCTCAGAATGTTGTAATTCTGACTTATTTCAAACTTCATATAACTGCATATAGCGCTCTGAAAACACGAAATATGATGTTTTTGTATTGTGAGGTCTTGAATAAGAATATGAACTTTTTGATTGTGAAAATCTGCGCGAAAAGCGTGATTTCGACTTATTTCAATGTCTGTTAAACTGCATATAGCACTCTAAAAACACGAAATATGATGTATTTGGTGCTAGATTCTGCCATATAACGCTCTTTTGAAGCAAAATCTTACTTTTGAGCAGAATTACAAAGTCAAAAATTTCTAAACGAGACTCAGAAAAACGCTGATAACTCGCTGGAAATGCAAAATATAATGCATTTGAGAACAGATTCATGTATATTATGTTGTATTGGATAGATTTATGTGATTTGCGATACTTTGAAATGCTCAGAATGTGGTAATTTTTACTTATTTCAAACATCATATAACTGCAGATTGCGCTCTGAAAACACGAGATATGATGTTTTTGTCGATAGATTCATACATATTATGAGGTCCTGAATAGGAATATGAACTTCATGATTGTGAAAATCTACGCGGAAAAGCGTGATTTCGACTTATTCCAAAGTTTGTAAAACTGCATATAGCACTCCAAAAACACAAAATATGATGTATTTGGTGATAGATTTTGCCATATAACGCTCTCCTGAAGCAGAATCTTCCTTCTGAGCAGATTAACAGAGTCAAAAATTTCTAAACGAGACTCAGAAAAAAACGCTGATAATTCGCTGGAAACGCAAAATTTTCTGCATTTGAGAACGGATTTATGCGTATTATGTTGTATTGGATAGATTTATGTGATTTGCGTTACTTTGAAACTGCTCAGAATGTGGTAATTTTGACTTATTTCAAACTTCATATAACAGCTCATAGCGCTCTAAAAACACGAAATATGATGTTTTTGTCGATAGGTTCATACATATTATGAGGTCCTGAATGGGAATATGAACTTTTTGATTGTGAAAATCTGCGCGGAAAAGCGTGATTTCGACTTATTCCAAAGTTTGTAAAACTGCTAATAGCACTCTAAAAACACAAAATATGATCTATTTGGTTCTAGATTCTGCCATATAACGCACTTTTGAAGCAAAATCTTGCTTCTGAGCTGATTTGCAGAGTCAAAAATTTCTCAACGAGACTCAGCAATAGCGCTGATAGCTCGCTGGAAACGCAAAATTTTGTGCATTTGAGGACAGATTAATGCGAATTATGTTGTATTGGATAGATTTATGTGATTTGCGATACTTTGAAACTGCTCAGAAAGTGGTAATTATGACTTATTTCAAACTTCATATAACTGCAGATGGCGCACTGATAACACAAAATATGATGTTTTTGTCGATAGATTCATACATATGATAAGGTCCTGAATAGGAATATGAACTTTTTGATTGTGAAAATCTGCGCGGGAGAGCGTGATTTCGACTTATTCCAAAGTTTGTAAAACTGCAAGTTGCACTCTAAAAACACAAAATATGATGTATTTGGTGCTAGATTCTGCCACATAACGCACTTTTGAACCAAATCTCACTTCTGAGCCGATTTACAGAGTCAAAAATATCTCAACGAGACTCAGAAAAAACGCTGATAACTCGCTGGAAATGCAAAATTCTTTGCATTTGAGGACGGATTCATGCGTATCATGTTGTATTGGATAGATTTATGTGATTTGCGATACTATGAAATGCTCAGAATGCGTTAATTTTGACTTATTTCAAACATCATATAACTGCAGATTGCGCTCTGAAAACACGAAATATGATGTTTTTGTCGATGGATTCATACATATTATGAGGTCCTGGATAGGAATATGAACTTCTTGATTGTGAAAATCTGCGCGGAAAAGCGTGATTTCGACTTATCCCAAAGTTTGTAAAACTGCAAATAGCACTCTAAAAACGCGATATATGATGTATTTGGCGCTACATTCTGCCACTAATGCACTTTTAAAGCAAACTCTTGCTTCTGAGCAGATTTATAGAGTTAAAAATCTCTCAACGAGACTCAGAAAAAACGCTGATAACTCGCTGGAAACGCGAAATCTTTTGCATTTAAGGACGGATTCATGCGTATTATGTTGTATCGGATAGATTTATGAGATTTGCGATACTTTGAAACTGCTCAGAATGTGGTAATTTTGACTTATTTCAAACTTCATATAACTGCAGATAGCGCTTTAAAAACACGAAATATGATGTATTTGTCAATAGATTCATACAGATTATGAGGTCCTGAATAGGAATATGGACTTTTTGATTGAGGAAATCTGCGCGGAAAAGCGTGATTTCGACTTCTTCCATAGTTTGTAAAACTGCAAATAGCACTCTAAAAACACGAAATATGATGTATTTGGCGCTAGATTCTGCCATATAACGCACTTTTGAAACAAAATCCTGCTTCTGAGCAAATTTACAAAGTCAAGAGTGACTCAACGAGACTCTAAAAGAACGCCGAAAACTCGCTGGGAATGCAGAGTTTTGTGCATCTGAGGACGGATTCCTGCGTATTATGTTATATTGGATAGATTTATGTGATTTGCGATACTTTGAAACTGCTCAGAATGTGATAATTTCGACTTTTTTTAAACTTCATATAACTGCAGATAGCGCTCTAAAAACACGCAATATGATATTTTTGTCGGAGATTCATACATATTATGAGGTCCTGAATGGGCATAAGAACTTTTTGATTGTGAGAATCTGCGCGGAAAAGCGTGATTTCGACTTATTCCAAAGTTTGTAAAACTGCAAATAGCACTCTAAAAACACGAAATATGAGGTATTTGATGCTGGTTCTGCCATATAACGCACTTTTGAAGCAAAATCTTGCTTCTGAGCAGATTTACAGGGTCAAAAATTTCTGAACAAGACTAAGAAAAAACGCTGATAACTCGCTGGAAGCGCAAAATTTCCTGCATTTGAGGACGGATTCATGAGAATTATGTTGTATTGGATAGATTCATCTGATTTGCGATACTTTGAAACTGCTCAGAATGTGGTAATTTTGACTTCATTCAAACTTCATATAACTGCAGATAGTGCTCTGAAAACACGAAATTCATACATATTATGAGGTCCTGAATAGAAATATTAACTTTTTGATTGTGAAAATCTGCCCGAAAAAGCGTGATTCTGACTCATTCCAAAGTTTGTAAAACTGCAAATAGCACTCTAAAAACACGAAATATGATGTATTTGGTGCTAGATTCTGCCATATAACGCACTCATGGAGCAAAATCTTGCTTTTGAGCGGATTTACAAAGTCAAAAATTTCTCAACGAGACTTAGAAAAAACGCTAATAACTCGCTGGGAACGCAAAATTTTGTCCATTTGAGGACGGATCCATGCGTATTATGATGTATTGGATAGATTTATGTGATTTGCGATACTTTGAAGTGCTCAGAATGTGGTAATTTTGACTTATTTCAAACATCATATAACCGCAGATTGCGCTCTGAAAACGCGACATATGATGTTTTTGTCGATAGATTCATACATATTATGAGGTCCTGAATAGGAATATGAACTTTCTGATTGTCAAAAATCCGCGCGAAAAGCGTGATTTCGACTTATTCCGAAGTTTGTAAAACTGCAAATAGCACTCTGAAAGCACAAAATATGATGTATTTGGTTCTAGATTCTGCCATATGACGCACTTTTGAAGCAAAATCTAGCTTCTGAGCAGATTTACAGAGTCAAAAATTTTTCAACGAGACTCAGCAAAAACGCTGATAACTCGCTGGAAACGCAAAATTCTCTGCATTTGAGAACGGATTTATGCGTATTATGTTTTATTTGATAGATTCATGTGATTTGCGATACTTTAAAACTGCTCAGAATGTGGTAATTTTGACTTATTTCAAACTTCATATAACTGCAGATAGCGCTTTGAAGACACGATATATGATGTTTTTGTCTATAGATTCATACATATTATGAGGTCCTGAATAGGAATATGAGCTTTTTGATTGTGAAAATCTGCGCGGAAAACCGTGATTTGTCTTATTCCAAAGTTTGTAAGACTGCAAATAGCACTCTAAAAACACGTTATATGATGTATTTGGTGCTGGATTCTGCCATATAACGCACTTCAAAAGCAAAATCTTGCTTCTGAGCAGATTTACAGAGTCAAACATTTCTCAACGAGACTCAGCAAAAACGATGTTAAATCGCTGGAAACGCTAAATTTTCTGCATTTGAGGACGGATTCATGCGTATTATGTTGTATTGGATAGATTTATGTGATTTGCGATACTTTGAAACTGCTTAGAATGTGGTAATTATGACTTATTTCGAACTTCATATAACTGCAGATGGCGCACTGGAAACACGAAATATCATGTTTTTGTCGATAGATTCATACATATGATGAGGTTCTGAATAGGAATATGAACTTTTTGATTGTAAAAATCTGCGCGGAATAGCGTGATTTCGACTTATTCCAAAGTTTGTAAAACTGCAAGTAGCACTCTAAAAACACAAAATATGATGTATTTGGTGCTAGATTCTGCCACATAACGCACTTTTGAAGCAAAATCTCACTTCTGAGCCGATATACAGAGTCAAAAATATCTCAAGGAGACTCAGAAAAAACGCTGATAACTCGCTGGAAATGCAAAATTCTGTGCATTTGAGGACGGATTCATGCGTATCATGTTGTATTGGATAGATTTATGTGATTTGCGATACTATGAAATGCTCAGAATGCGTTAATTTTGACTTATTTCAAACATCATATAACTGCAGATTGCGCTCTGAAAACACGAAATATGATGTTTTTGTCGATAGATTCATACATATTATGAGATACTGAATAGGAATATAAACTTTTTGATTGTGAAAACCTGCGCGGAAAAGCGTGATTTTGACTTATTCCAAGGTTTGTAAAACTGCAAATAGCACTCTAAAAACACGAAATATGATGTATTTGGTGCTAGATTCTGCCATATAACGCACTGTTGAAGCAAAATCTTGCTTTTGAGCAGATTAACAAAGTCAGAAATTTCTCAACAAGACTCAGAAAAAACGCTGATAACTCGCTGGAAATGCAAAATTTTGATCATTTGAGAACGGATTCATGCGTATTATGTTGTATTGGATAGATTATTGTGATTTGCGATACTTTGAAGTGCTCAGAATGTGTCAATTTTATCTTATTTCAAACATCATATAACTGCAGATAGCGCTCTGAAAACACAGAATATGATGTTTCTGTCGGAAGATTCATACATATTATGAGGTCCTGAATAGAAATATGAACTTTTTGATTGTGAAAATCTGCGCGGAAGAGCGTGATTTCGACTTATTCCAAAGTTTGTAAAGCTGCAAATAGCACTTTAAAAACACAAAATATGATCTATTTGGTGCTAGATTCGGCCATATAACGCACTTTTGGAGCAAAATCCTGATTCTGAGCAGATTTACAGAGTCAAAAATTTCTCAACGAGACTCAGCAGAAACGCTGATGACTCGCTGGGAACGCAGAATTTTCTGCATTTGAGGACGGATTCATGCGTATTATGCTGTATTGGATAGATTTATGTGATTTGCGATACTTTGAAGCTGCTCAGAATGTGGTAATTATGACTTATTTCAAACTTTATATAACTGCAGATGGCGCACTGAAAACACGAAATATGATGTTTTTGTCGGTAGATTCAAACATATGATGAGGTCCTGAATAGGAATATGAACTTTCTGATTGTGAAAATCTGCGCGGAAGAGCGTGATTTCGACTTTTTCCGAAGTTTGTAAAACTGCAAATAGCACTCTTAAAACACAAAATATGATGTATTTGGTGCTAGATTCTGCCATATAGCGCACTTTTGAAGCAAAATCTTGCTTCTGAGCAGATTGACAGAGTCAAAAATTTCTCAACAAGACTCAGAAAAAACGCTGATAACTTGCTGGAAACGCAAAATTTTGTGCATTTGAAGACGGATGCATGCGTATTATGTTGTATTGCATAGATTTATGTGATTTGCGATACTTTGAAGTGCTCAGAATGTGTTAATTTCAACTAATTTCAAACATCATATAACTGCAGATAGCGTTCTGAAAACACAAAATATGATGTTTTTGTCGGAAGAATCATACATATTATAAGGTCCCGAATAGGAATATGAACTTTTTGATTGTGAAAATCTGCGCGAAAGAGCGTGATTTCGACTTATCCCAAAGTTTGTAAAACTGCAAATAGCACTCCAAGAACACAAGATATGATCTATTTTGTGCTAGATTCAACCATATGACGCACTTTTGAAGCAAAATCTTGCTTCTGAGCAGATTTACAGAGTCAAAAACTTCTCAAAGACACTCAGAAAAAACGCTGATAACTCGCTGGAAACGCAAAATTTTGTGCATTTGAGGGCAAATTCATGCGTATTATGTTGCATTGGATAGATTTATCTGATTTGCGATACCTTGAAACAGCTTAGTATGTGGTAATTTTGACTAATTCCAAACATCATATAATTGCAGATTGCGCTCTGAAAACACGATATATGATGTTTTTGTCGATAGATTCATACATATTATGAGGTCCTGAATAGGAATATGAACTTTTTAATTGTGAAAATCTGCGCGGAAAAGCGTGTTTTCGACTTATTCCAAAGTTTGTAAAATTGCAAATAGCACTCTAAAAACACAAAATATGATGTATTTGGAGCTAGATTCTGCCATATAACGCACTTTTGGAGCAAAATCTTGCTTCTGAGCAGATTTACAGAGTCAAAAATTACTCAACGAGACTCAGCAAAAACGCTGATAACTCGCTGATAATGCAAAATTTTGTGCATTTGAGGACGGATTCATGCGTATTAAGTTGTATTGGATAGATTTATGTGATTTGCGATACTTTGAAGTGCTCAGAATGTGGTAATTTTAACTTATTTCAAACATCATATAACTGCAGATAGTGCTCTGAAAACACGAAATATGATGTTTTTGTCGGAAGATTTATACATATTATCAGGTCCTGAATCTGAATATGAACTTTTTGATTGTGAAAATCTGTGCGGAACAGCGTGATTTCGACTCATTCCAAAGGTTGTAAAACTGCAAATAGCACTCTTAAAACACAAAATATGATGTATTTGGTGCTAGATTCTGCCATATAACGCTCTTTTAAGGCAAAATCTTGCTTCTGAGCAGATTTACAAAGTCAAAAATTCATAAACGAGACTTAGAAAAACGCTGATACCTCGCTGGAAACGCAAAATTTCTTCCATTTCAAAACGAATTTTTGCGTATTATGTTGTATTGGATAGATTTATGTGATTTACGTTACTTCGAAACTGCTCAGAATGTGGTAGTTCTGACTTATTTCAAACTTCATATAACTGCAGATAGCGCTCTAAAAACACGAAATATGATGTTTTTGTCGATGGATTCATACATATTATGAGGTCCTGAATAGGAGTATGATTTTTTTGATTGTGAAAATCTGCGCGGAAAAGCGTGATTTCGACTTATTCCAAAGTTTGTAAAACTGCAAATAGCACTCTAAAAACATAAAATATGATGTATTTGGTGCTAGATTCTGCCATATAACGCACTTTTGAAGCAAAATCTTGCTTCTGAGCAGAATAACAGAGTCAAAAAGTTCTCAACGAGACTCAGCAAAAACGCTGATAACTCGCTGAAAACGCAAAATTTTGTGCATTCGAGGACGGATTTATGCGTATTATGTTGTATTGGATAGAATTATGTGATTTGCGATACTTTGAAACTGCTCAGAATGTGGTAATTATGACTTATTTCAAACTTCATATAACTGCAGATAGCGCTCTGAAAACACGAAATATGTTGTTTTTGTTGATAGATTCATACATATGATGAGGTCCCAAATAGGTATATGAACTTTTTGATTGTAAGAATCTGCGCGGAAAAGCGTGATTTCGATTTATTCCAAAGTTTGTAAAACTGCAAATAGCAATCTAAAAACACAAAATATTATGTATAAAGTGCTAGATTTTGCCATATAACGCACTTCAAAGCAAAATCTTGCTTCTGAGCCGATTTACAGAGTCAAAATTATCTCAACAAGACTCAGAAAGAACGCTGATAACTCGCTGGAAACGCAAAATTTTGTGCATTTGAGGACGGATTCATGCGTATCATGTTGTATTGGATAGATTTATGTGATTTGCGACACTCTGGAACTGCTCAGAATGTGGTGATTTTGACTTATTTCAAACTTTATATAACTGCGGATAGCGCTCTGAAAACACGAAATATGATGTTTTTGTCGATAAATTCATACACTAGCGTTTCGACCCTCTCCGCGGGTCTAAGCGCTAGGCTTCGCAGCTCCATATGTGAACCGCCTCCGGCATAAATAATTTCTTGATGAGAGTAGTTCCAATTATAATTTCAGCCTACAGAATTCTCCTGCTCCATATTATATTTCTCAATTTTTCCCTATATGTGATTTCACTCTTTTTTATAGACAATTTCCAATGTAATTTCATGTGTTTATCTGGAGAAAAATTATTGATCTCAACTCCTTCACGATTTACAGAGACTCTTGGCATCGCAGCTCCAAATATGTACTGCCTCTCTGACAAGAATTCTTCTTTGACAAGACCAATCCCGGATGTGAATTGAGCTCACGTAATTCCATTGCTTCATATTATATTACTACACTTTTCTCTGTCCGTGATCATATTGATTGACTGTTTCCAATCATATTTGGGTATGAATCCTTAAGAAAATCATCCATTTCATTCCCTTCAAGGATTAGCGACGAGATGGCAAGATTGTTTCTCTAGTAGAATGATCTCTTCAAAAGAATCACTCTTGCCGCACAATTTCCAATATTATACACAGGTCTTGATATTTACCAGTCAGGGTATTTATTATTGAAGCAGCTCATTAGTTATTTGAGCTACTACAGACGGCCTTACGATCGACAGAATAGGTGTGCGCGAGAAAAAGAAAGTGTGCATCAGAAAGACAAGAAACAGCGATTCGAATCATTCAAGTCTGGATTGAGTATTTGATTTTAAATCTCAAAATTTATTGATACATAGCACTCAATATCAATAATATTCAAAATATTGCCATCAAATAGCAATAGAATATCTAATATTCCATAATAATAATCTCCCTTGAACTATTATCATAAGTAGATTTATAATCATCAACTACAATATATTACAGCTTCTCACATCTTGAGGAACTGATAATAACTAAAAACTTAAATAAGAGTCAACCCCTTACCAACGGTAGTGGGATGTTAGTGTTAAGACCTGTATATAAGACCGTGATGCGTGGATTAACATGCTCTATTTTTGCATCGAAAACTGCAAAAGTACGATATCCATTAAATAGTCAGTCCATCGATTGCAACAATTAACCATAGATCACAATTGGAATTGAGTGAATGACAACAATAATTTTCAGTAAGTTTTTATCGTTTATCTCATGAATTAACAATAACTTCACGATTAAAGTCAAAATTGAGTTGATCACAACAAATGATTGTTGCCCGTGATAATCTACAATCGATGATTTCCACTCAGGAATTATTGTTGATTATAAGATCATGATAACCACTACAATAACAATACTAGTTTGGAAGAGGCATGTGATTATAATAAAAATATTATTGAATACAACAATCAAATCATTTTTTCCAACAATAAAATTGTGGATTTGAGTATACAATTTGGTCGTAGCCATAAAACAACAGTATGAGGTAACCAAAACGTCCAAACTACTAATTATAACAATACCAATGTTGATGAAAATAATGGCTTGTTGATTATAACAAAGAAATTGCTGTTGCAGTCTTGTTGATGAGAACAGTAAAATTATTCATTCAATCAATATTAGTTGTTCAAAGTGCCTATTTAATAAAAAACAATATTAAGGAATTGATCAAAATAATGAAGTTGATGAATGTAGCAATGAAAATGTTGACAGCTGTTGTATCATCTGACTACTCGTCATCCGATTCCTTAATATCCAACAAAAAACTCTTGTTCTTCACAATTACAATATATTTCAATAACAGATACTATGAACAAACACTAAAAGAAAAATAATATCTGACTCTTACAGAATATTTCTATACACTCTTTCTTACGCACGCACTTGCGCACGCGCACCCGAGCGTCAACAATGTTACCAACTGTTAGAATAGATGTCTGTGTTGATTGTTTCAATGACATTCATCAAAATCAGCTGATTACAACAGTATATTTTTACTTGCAGCAACCCGTATCATCTATCAACATTTTCCGCGAAGACCCTTTCTTGAATAACTACGTTCAATCTGAGAATAAAGTATTGAATCTATCCACATCATGTGTCTCCTACACTTCTTGAGAAATCAATTATTTTCAATCCCATATATGATTTCTCTCAACTATTACAATATATTTCAATAACTGATATTATGAACAAACACTAAAAGAAAAATAATATCTGACTCTCACAAAATATCTCTATCCACTCTTTCTTACGCACGCGCCTGCGCACGCGCACCCGAGAGTCTACGTCACACCCAACAATGTTACCAACTGTTGGAATTAGATGTCTGTGTTGATTGTTTCAATGACATTCATTAAAATCAGCTGATTACAACAGTAAAATTTCACTTGCAGCAACCCGTATCATCTATCAACATTTTCCGCAAAAACCCTTTCTTGAATACGTTTAATCCGAGAATAAAGCACTGAATCTATCCATATCATGTGTCTTCTACATTTCTTGGGAAATTCAATTTTTCCAATCCCATATTTGATTTTTCTCATCGATATTACCGAATATTATTAAATTGGAAGTTCTAACCAATAATTCTTGTTTCGTTTTATCTTCGTTCACGTCATCTACCATTTTATCGTATTTGTAGTTTTTAAATACAAAGATATATTTTGTTGACGTTCAATAAAATTGGACAATTCGAGGCAAAGAATATCCAAAAAGCCATGAATCTCGTTAATATCTAACAATTTGACAGGCCTGTATGTAAGTAGATGAATTAATTTGGTTCTAAAATCTTGTTCGTATATGTCTATCCTTACAAGGGTCTTATCTATGGGTTATTGAAATTTAGACCTAAAATGTACCACTATATTCACGTTTCAACTTTCAGTTTAAGATCTCATGGTCCTTGCAATATATATATATATATATATATATATATATATATATATATATATATATATATATATATATATATATATATATATATATATATATATATATATATATATATATATATATATATATATATATATATATATATATATATATATATATATATATATATATATATATATATCTATGTCTGATTTACTGATTTGAAACGTAAATAGAGCAAAAATGTTTGAATTGAATAATTCGTACAACGCTATTATTGAAGACTTCTTCAAGAAGAGAATCATTTGAAAAGAGCATTATTCAGGTACTTATCTTCTGTGGTCCATTCAGGCTATGTTTGTTGTCTACAACCTGTGTACAATAATGAACTCATGATTCCAACAATCACACTCTAGTCTCTAGTGCATACATCAGAATTGCATATACTACGTATTAAATCATTAGCTCATAAAATGAATCAACATTAGAGCCTAGACTATTGGATGTCAAAAACTACAGATCAAAGTTTTAGAACCACTGAGATTTGCTACTGTCCTCAATGCACTTAATAGCTGTATTCTTTCGTTCACGGAGTACTGATCTAACTGATCTAGATCACTATGTGCTTGTCCTTTCGTTTACGGATTAGTCACCCCCACTCCAAATTTCAACTACTCCAGATCACCTACAATTCCTAACTAGAGGAGTTCATGTGGTCCATATGTATTTAAAAAACGGCGGAGTTCGTAATATTTGAATCATAAGAAATAAAAGAAATAGCCTTGAAGTAGCTTTAGTTGTAATAATTCATCCTGAAGTTGAATTATAATTAATAAAAAGAAGAAATAATTACATGTATTTGTGTTTTATACATTTAAAAAATACTTTCTATTGGAAATTTTTGTAGATTCATGATTCCAGATAAACGCTCACTCAACAAATGTTTGGCGTTCTTTCGAATACAACAGATCATATGATCTCGACGCCATTTTGAACTGATCTTTGGACACAGTTGGATCAGTAATTCGTTAACGAAAGAATACAGCTTATATGTCAGAGTCATCAAGAAAATATTTCATATCCAATTTTGTATACCAATTGAATGGGAACATCCACACTAAATAAGAAATTGATGTTCTTTGATATTGTAATAAAATTATATGTATTATACAGAACATTTACGTACAGTTTATTTCAGTTATATGTTATAATTTACATTTTTCAAAAAATAAATGATGACAATCGATATTTTCATCATCGTTCTCACCCAAGCTTAGTGTGTTCCATCAGCTCTAGTAAAATTACTCTCTACATAACCTCAAATACGAGGTTATCGAAAATATTCATACTCTAATAGATGTTCATTGAGTGATGTATGATTTATATCTTTCCACAAGTACAAAATATTGATTGATAGCTCCATTATCGTGATATTATAATCAGTTGATTATTGCTTGTTTCATTGTTGACTCAAGCTGAATGTTCGATTGGCTGGGTTTATCAAGTCTTCAACTCAAATTTATGCAAATGAAAGAAATGTGAGAATAGCATAAGCCAAACTATTACTAAACAATATTGAAAATCTAAATAAATACTCGTGTATTGTTGAATATTTACCACATGTACCAGCTAAACTATACTTGACATGTTTCCAACTTCATTCAATCTTCAGTACTTATTTCATCCACAACAGAGAAACATCATTAATCAAAATATCCCTTGATTATAAGAATCGATTTCTTCATAACAATTATATGTTGAAATCATTCTATAACTTGCCAACAACTAATCCATGTTGCGATCAGGCATATTCTGCGTTAAAAATGCATGAATATCGTGACATATTATTTTATTTCAAAAAATGTTGGAGCATAGCCTAAAAAATATTACATAGAATTGCCATTATGTTAATATTATTCAATCAAACTACTTATAATAATAATAATAATGATAATAAATGTTTATTTGTTACGAGCATATAAGCTTATACAAATGGAGCTACGCCTGATATTAAATATATTCATTTTACATTATTACATTATCTCTTGTCCAATTTGATAGTCTCAATTATATTTCTAATATAAAAGATTTTAGTTTTATAGCGCTTAATGTATAATAATATATCTTTTTCATTAAAATTTGGTCTTCTCCTGAAAACATGGCTTTAAAGAAATTATCTCTAATTATATTCATGCTTGTTATGATGTCCAGGTAATGTAGTCGGATCGGCAGGAATATCGGGCAGGAGATGTAGAAGTGATATAGATCGTCTTCCTCAAATGTGTTACATATCGTGCATATATTTGATGCGTTGAATTTAATTTCACTTCCTTTTAAGTATAATGTTATTTCACTTGTGTTTGAAACACGTATTTGCGAATACAGTTCTGAGATTTGAAAGTTATTGTTATATATTAAATTTCTGTTTTTTGAGCTCACTTGAATATTGTTATACACGTTAGAGTAACTAGAGTTTTTAATTCTGTTGGAGTCCAAATTATATACGTGGCATCTGTAAGACCATATGATACAGTCCATATTCCTTTTTAAATTTTCTGCACTTTGTCTATTCCAAGTGTTTTGGAAACCTAGGTTATTAAGCACTGTTTTTAATGTATTACACCAATTATATTTGTTTACATTTTCGTGTGTTTCTATATATCTGATTTTGTTGTAGCACATTTTCGGATATCTATCGTCTCTCATTCTCAAAATTTTCATCCACCACTTGAGTGTTAATTCAAATACTTGTACCGATAGGTTACATTCTCCCGTTTCTCCTCGTACAATGTAATTGGGTGTTGTTTTTGGCCAGTAGAAAATTTTTTTGAAAAAGTTTGTTTGCGCCTTTTCTATTTCTTCGGTATGCTGTAGGCCCCAAATTTCGCTCGCATATAATGCTGTGGGTATTGTCGCTGTGTGATATAATTTCAATCTTGCTTCCCAGTTTTCCATTTGTGCGATTCTCATTATTCTCCTATTGTTAGCCGATGTTATACTAGCTTTACTTACTCTCTCTTTGTACGTTTTGTTGTGAAGTCCTGACGTAACAAAATTTATCCCAAGATAAGTATATTCCTGTACTACTTCTATATTTTCTCCTTGGCAGCGAAAATTTCTTGATATCCTTGGAGTTCTTCCTCTGTGGAAAAGTAATATTTTTGTCTTGTCTGTGTTAATTCTTAGGTCGTTGTCTTGTGTATAGTGTTCTAACGCGTATAGTTTATTTTGTACTTCTACTTGGGAATTCGCTAGGATGACTATGTCATCTGCATATAGTAATGTCAGTATGTCGGTAGTATGGTTCAAGGGTATTTCAAACTGTCCCTTCTCTCTCAAGCAGTATTCGAAGTCGTTCATGAACAGTATAAATAGTATAGGACTGAGAGAGTCTCCTTGTAATAATCCTTTATTTATTTTGATTTTTTTCGATGTCTCATTTTCGGTTGTGATCTGTATGGTAGCGTTTGAGTAGATATTTTGAATTATTCTTATAAGTTTTGTACTGATGTCGGAGCGGTATAACTTTTCCCATAGCTTATTTTGATTCACAGAGTCAAATGCTTTTGACAGGTCTACAAATATGGCAAACAATTTTCTCTTGGTATAGATGCTGTGCTGTGCGAGGATATTTAGCGTGAATATGTGATCCAATACAGACCTGTTTTTTCTGAAACCAGCTTGGTTTTCCGAGAGAATATTCTTATATTCTACCCAATTAGCAATTCGATTTGATATTATGTGAGTATAAACTTTTGTCAGAGAGTTTAGCAGTGCTATACCACGATAATTTTCGGGGTTTAGTTTGTCTCCTTTTTTGTATACCATCGTTATTCTCGCGTTACCCAGTGCCTGTGGGATCTCTTCTTTGTTGAACCAGATGTTCATCATTTTAGTCATGTAATTAACTCCTTTTTCTGGTAACTGTTTCAGAAATTCATTTGATATGCCGTCAGGTTCCGGAATTTTGTTATTTCTTAATGTTCTTATAACTGCCATTACTTCTATTTCTGTTATTTTTTCGTCCAGGTATTGGTGGAAATTACCATGGAAGCTAGTGTTTAATATTGTATGTTGTGTGTACATGTTTTGATAGTGAGCTGTTATTTCTGGCATTCCAATTTCTATGTTATTTGTTGTTCGCCCTCGTAGTTGTTTCACTGTCTTCCAGAAAGTATCAGTATTATGTATATTGCTTACACAATTGGTTAGCTCTTGTTTGTATTTGTATTTGTTTTGTTTTATTATTGTTTTGTACTTTTTTTTTTTTTAGACGTCTTACTTTCTATACATTAGATGTGTACATTGTTGAAGCTGGAATTGGAATTTTGCGTAAAAGCGAGTACGCATGTACATTCTGGGAAATAAGTTGGCAATACTGAATTTATTGAAATGTCAAAAAATAGTCATTTCAATATTTAAGCATAATATTAGCTTAAAATGTATCGCAAGTGATTTGCTCATGTTTGTTATGAATGTATTAATACATAAATTTGTGAAAATTTTTCTCATCCTGCAATTTTCAATGAAATAATATTGAAACCTAAACGTCAAAGCTGACAGATATCATCGATATTCAACAATTATTTGTACATGGCTACTATTTTTACGTGGAAGCGAGTACGCATGTACATTCTTCGCTTGGGAAATAAGTTGGCAATACTGAATTTATCGAAATGTCAAAAAAATAACAATTTTTATATTTAAGCATAATATTAGCTCAAAATGTATCACAAGTGATTTGCTCATGATTGTAATAGATGTATTAATACATAAATTTGTGGAAATCCATCTCATTTTGCAATATTCAATGAAATAATATTGGAATCTAAACGTCAAAGCTGACAGACGTCATCGATGTTCAACAATTATTTGTACATGCCTACTATGTCCAGGATGAATTTTTGACGGTTTTTGATTTTTTACACGAAACCTATGAGGCTGAAAAAATTGAGATCCCCAAAAGGCACTGCTCGTCAAGAATATCAAATTTATAGAAAAAAAATCATGTTAATCAGAGTTCTCGTTTTGGCTGTAGCCGTGGCTAACTTAAAGTGTATCTTATGTCTTTTAGTATATGAGATATTATGAGGTCCTGAATAAGAATATGAACTTCTTGATTGCAAAAATCAGCGCCGAAAAGCGTGATTTCGACTTATTCCAAAGTTTGTAAAACTGCATATAGCATTCTAAAAACACGAAATATGATGTATTGGTGCTAGATTCTGCCATATAACGCTCTTTTGGAGCAAAATCTTGCTTCTGAGCAGATTCACAGAGTCAAAAATTTCTCAACAAGACTCAGAAAAAACGCTGATAACTCGCTGGAAATGCAGAATTTTGTGCATTTGAGGACGAAATCATGCGTATTATGTTGTATTGAATAGGTTTATGTGATTTGCGATACTTTGAAACCGCTCGGAATGTGGTAATTTTGACTTATTTCAAACTTCATATAACTGCAGATAGCGCTCTGAAAACACGAAATATGATGTTTTTGTCGATAGATTCATTCATATTATGAGGTCCTGGATAGGAATATGAACTTTTTGATTGTGAAAATCTGCGCGGGAAAGCGTGATTTCGACTTATTCCAAAGCTTGTAAAACTGCAAATAGCACTCTAAAAACACAAAATATGATGTATTTGGTGCTAGATTCTGCCATATAACGCAATTTTAAAGCAGAATCTTCCTTCTAAGCAGATTTACAGAGTCAAAAATTTCTCAACAAAACTCAGAAAAAACGCTAATAACTCGCTGAGAATGCAGAATTCCGTGCATTTGAGGACAAATTCATGCGTATTATGTTGTACTGGATAGATTTATGTGATTCGCGATACTTTGAAACTGCTCAGAATGTGGTAATTATGACTTATTTCAAACTTCATATAACTGCAAATAGCACTCTAAAAACACTAAATATGATGTTTTTGTCGATAGATTCATTCATGATATGAGGTCCTAAATAGGAATTTGAACTTTTTGATTGTAAAAATCTGCGCGAAAAAGCGTGATATCGACTTATTCCAAAGTTTGTAAAACTGCAAAAAGCACACTAAAAACACAAAATATGATGTATTTGGTGCTAGATTCTGCCATATAACGCACTTTTGAAGCAAAATCTTGCTTCTAAGCAGATTTACAGAGTCAATAATTTCTCAACGAGACTCAGAAAAAACGCTGGAAACGCAAAATTGTGTGCATTTAAGGACGAATTCCTGCGTATTATGTTGTATTGGATAGATTCATGTCATTTGCGATACTCTGGAACTGCTCAGAATGTGGTAATTTTGACTTATTTCAAACTTCATATAACTGCAGATAGCGCTTCGAAAACACGAAATATGATGTTTTTTTCGATAGATTCACGCATATTATGAGGTTTTGAATAGAAATATGAACTTTTTGATTGTGAAAATCTACGCGGAAAAGCGTGATTTCGACCTATTCCAAAGTTTGTGAAACTGCAAATAGCACTCTAAAAACACAAAATATGATGTATTTGGTTCTAGATTCTGCCATATAACGCACTTTTGGAGCAAAATCTTGCTTCTGAGCAGATTAACAGAGTCAAAAATTTCTCAACGAGACTTAGCAAAAACGCTGATAACTCGCTGAAAACGCGAAATTTTGTGCATTTGAGGACGGCTTCATGCAAATTATGTTGTATTGGATAGATTTATGTGATTTGCGATACTTTGAAACTGCTTAGAATGTGGTAATTTTGACTTATTTCAAACTTCATATAACTGCAGATAGCGCTTCGAAAACACAAAATATGATGTTTCTGTCCATAGATTCATGCATATCATAAGATCTTGAATAGGAATATGAACTTTTTGATTGTGAAAATCTACGCGGAAAAGCGTGATTTTGACCTATTCCAAAGTTTGTGAAACTGCAAATAGCACTCTAAAAACACAAAATATGATGTATTTGGTTCTAGATTCTGCCATATAATGCACTTTCGAAGCAAAATCTTGCTTCTGAGCAGATTAACAGAGTCAAAAATTTCTCAACGAGACTTAGCAAAAACGCTGATAACTTGCTGAAAACGCGAAATTGTGTGCATTTGAGGACGGATTCATGCGAAATATGTTGTATTGGATAGATTTATGTAATTTGCGATACTTCGAAACTGCTCAGAATGTGGTAATTTTGACTTATTTCAAACTTCATATAACTGCAGATAGCGCTTCGAAAACACAAAATATGATGTTTCTGTCGATAGATTCATGCATATTATAAGATCTTGAATAGGAATATGAGCTTTTTGATTGTGTAAATCTGCGCGGAAAAGCGTGATTTCGACTTATTCCAAAGTTTGTGAAACTGCAAATAGCACTCTAAAAACACAAAATATGATGTATTTGGTGCTAGATTCTGCCATATAACGCACTTTTGGAGCAAAATCTTGCTTCTGAGCAGATTAACAGAGTCAAAATGTTCTCAACGAGACTCAGCCAAAACGCTGATAACTCGCTGAAAACGCAAAATTTTGTGCATTCGAGGACGGATTAATTTGTATTATGTTGTATTGGATAGATTTATGTGAATTGCGATACTTTGTAACTGCTCAGAATGTGGTAATTTTGACTTATTTCAAACTTCATATAACTGCAGATAGCGCTCTGATAACACGAAGTATGATGTTTTTGTCGATAGATTCATATATATATTAAAAGGTCCTGAATAGGAATATAAACTTTTTGATTGTAAAAGTCTGCGCGGAAATGCGTGATTTCGACTTATTCCAAAGTTTGTAAAACTGCAAATAGCATTCTAAAAACACGAAATCAGATGTATTTGGTGCTAGATTCTGCCATATAACGCACTTTTGAAGCAAAAAATTGCTTCTGAGCAGATTTACAGAGTCGAAAATTTCCCAACAAGACTCAGAAAAAACGCTTATAACTCGCTGGGAATGCAAAATTTTGTGTATTCAAGAACAGATTCATGCGTATTATGTTGTAGTGGATAGATTTATGTGATTTGCGATACTTTGAAACTGCTCAGAATATGGTAATTTTGACTTATTTCAAACTTCATATAACTGCAGATAGCACCTGTAAACACGGAATACGATGTTTTTGTCGATGGATTTATACATATTATGAGGTCCTGAATAGGAATATGAACTTTTTGATTGTGAAAATCTGCGCGAAAAAGCGTGATTTCGACTCATTCCAAAGTTTGTAAAACTGCAAATAGAACTCTAAAAACACAGAATATGATGTATTTGGTGCTAGATTCTGCCATATAACGCACTTTTGAAGCAAAATCTTGCTTCTAAACAGATTATCAGAGTCAAAAATTTCTCAACGAGACCCAGTCAAAACGCTGATAACTTGCTGGAAACGCAGAATTTTGTGCATTTGAGGACGGATTCATGCGTATTATGTTGTATTGGATAGATTTATGTGATTTGCGATACTTTGAAACTGCTCAGAATGTGGTAATTTTGACTTATTCCAAACTCCATATAACTGCAGATAGCCCTCTCAAAACACGATATATGATTAATTGAACTATTTTTTCGGACTTCCATCGTCTTTATTATTATAAAAATACACAACGTTTCGAATGATTTATATATCTTCAATCGTTTTCAAGTGAATATGAACTAAAAACTAAAAGCTACGTCTTATATACTAGAAATGTAATGATTTATGACGGTTTCGCATCATGAAGCTTCAGCTGGCCAATGAGGGGGCGCCACGCACTATGGATATTGGTGCTCGGTAGACTGAAAACACGATCGTTGTCAAGCATGTGTGCAGCTTCTTTGAATTTCCTTTTTCGCCAGTGAGTTTCCTTATCAATTATTTTGGCTTCCTCCCATTTTATTTGATGATGTTCTGTCCACGCATGGTTCGCTATACCTGAGCTCGTCGTTTCGCCCATTTTCGTGTTCTTCTTATGTTCCTTAATCCTGATGTCCAATGGTCTTTGTGTTTCCCCAATATATGATGCTCCGCATTCTACAGCTGCAGATAAACCAAAACTGTGGTTGAGGTACGTGGACGACACTTTCATCATATGGGCAAATGGTGACAATAAACTTCAGGAATTCCTGGAACATCTAAACAACATCACACCTACAATCAACTTCACAATGGAAAGGGAATCTCAGAGCTCGCTACCATTCCTGGACGTTATAGCTAAAAGAAACGAAGACCACATCCAAACTGCAGTATATAGGAAGAAAACACACACGGGACAATACCTTAACAGTCACTTCAACCATTCGACGTCTGTGAAAAAAGGTGTAATTAGAACATTATATGACAGAGGCGTTAGGTTGTGCAACACAACGGACGCACTCGACAGCGAGATGAAAAACATTCGTAGAGATCTGATGCAGAATGGCTACAAGTTGAAGCTGATAGATCAGACAATACACGAACGCCAAAATAGAACTGCGAGAGATGATGAAAAGAAAGAAGTATCTGCAGGTCCATTCCTAAGCATTCCATATTTGAAAGGTACCTCAGAAGAAATTGGCAGAATTGGGAAAAAATACAACATCCGCACAGTTTTCACCTCCACCAGGACTCTGAGAAGTATTTTGACTAGGACCAAACCAGACCAATGCGATACAAAAAATTGCATCTACCAAATACCATGCGAATGCGGAGCATCATATATTGGGGAAACACAAAGACCATTGGACATCAGGATTAAGGAACATAAGAAGAACACGAAAATGGGCGAAACGACGAGATCAGGTATAGCGAACCATGCGTGGACAGAACATCATCAAATAAAATGGGAGGAAGCCAAAATAATTGATAAGGAAACTCACTGGCGAAAAAGAAAATTCAAAGAAGCTGCACACATGCTTGACAACGATCGTGTTTTCAGTCTACCGAGCACCAATATCCATAGTGCGTGGCGTCCCCTCATTGGCCAGCTGAAGCTTCATGATGCGAAACCGTCATAAATCATCACATTTCTAGTATATAAGACGTAGCTTTTAGTTTTTAGTTCATATTCACTTGAAAACGATTGAAGATATATGAATCAATCGAAACGTTGTGTATTTTTATAATAATAAAGACGATGGAAGTCCGAAAAAATAGTTTAATTAATAATTATTCATCATCTACAACCTTCAAAGAAACGAAATATGATGTTTTCGTCGATAGATTCATCCATGATATGAGGTTTTGAATAGGAATATGAACTTTTTGATTGTGAAAATCTGCGCGGAGAAGCGTGATTTCGACTTATTCCAAAGTTTGTAAAACTGCAAATAGCACTCTGAAAACACAAAATATGATGTATTTGGTGCTAGATTCTGACATATAACGCACTTATGGAGCAAAATCTCTTTCTGAGCAGATTTACAGAGTCAAAAATTTCTCAACAAGACTCAGCAAAAACGCTGATATCTTGCTGGAAGCGCAAAATTTTGTGCATTTGAGGACGTATTTATGCGGTTTATGTTGTATTGGATAGATTTATGTGATTTGCGATACTTTGAAACTGCTCAGAATGTGGTAATTTTGACTTATTTCAAACTTCATATAACTGCAGATAGCGCTCTGAAAACACGGAATATGATATTTTTGTCTATAGATTCATACATATTATGAGGTCCTTAATACGAATATGAGAATTTTGATTGCAAAAATCTGCGCGGAAAAGCGTGATTTCGACTTATTCCAAACTTTGTAGAACTGCAAATAGCACTCCAAAAACAACGAATATGATGTATTTGGTGCTAGATTCTGCCATATAACGCCCTTTTAAAGCAAAATCTTATCAGCGTTTTTTCTGAGTCTCGTTGAGAATCTATTGACTCTGTAAATCTGCTCACAAGTAAGATTTTGCTTCAAAAGTGCGTTATATGGCAGAATCAAGCACCAAATACATCAGATTTTGTGTTTTTAGTGTGCTTTTTGCAGTTTTACAAACTCTGGAATAAGTCGAATTCATGCTTTTCCGCGCAGATTTTTACAATCAAAAAGTTCATATTCCTATCCAGGACCTCATATCATGAATGAATCTATCGACAAAAACATCATATTTTGTGTTTTCTGAGTGCTATTTGCAGCTATATGAAGTTTGAAATAAGTCATAACTCCACATTCTGAGCAGTTTCAAAGTATCGCGACTCACATGAATCTATCCAATACAACATAATACGCATGAATCCGTCCTCAAATACAGAACATTTTGCGTTTCCAGCGAGTTTTCAGCGTTCTTGCTGAGTCTCGTTGAGGAATTTTTCACTCTGTAAATCTGCTCAGAAGTAAGATTTTGCTTCAAACGTGCGTTGTATGGCAGAATATAGCACCAAATACATTATATTTTGTGTTTTAAGAGTGCTATTTGCAGTTCTACAAACTTTGGAATAAGTCAAAATCACGCTCTTCCGCGCAGATTTTCACAATCAAAAAGTTCATATTTCTATTCAGAAACTCATAATATGTATGAATCTTTCGACAAAAACATCATATTTCTTGTTTCCAGAGCGCTATCTGCAGTTATATGATGTTTGAAATAAGTTGAAACTACCACATTCCGAGCACTTCAAAGAATCGCAAATCACATAAATCTATCCAATACAACATAATACGCATGAATCCGTCCTCGAATGCACAAAATTTTGAATTTCCAGCGAGTTCTCAGCGTTTTTTCTGAATCTCGTTAAAAAATTTTTGACTTTGTAAATCTGCTCAGAAGCAAGATTTTGCTTGAGAAGTGCGTTACATGGCAGAATCTAGCACCAAATACATCATATTTCGTGTTTTTAGAGTGCTATTCGCAGTTTTACAAACTTTGGAATAAGTCTAAATCACGCTTTTCCGCGCAAATTTTCACAATCAGAAAGTTCATATTCCTATACAGGATCTCATAATATGTATGAATCTATCGACGAAAACATCATATTTCGTGTTTTCAGAGCGCTATTTGCAGTTATATGAGGTTATAAATAAGTCAAAATTACCACATTCTGAGCAGTTTCAAAGTATCGCAAAACACATAAATGTATCCAATACAACATAATACGCATGAATCCGTCCTCCAATGCACAAAATAGTGCGTTTTCAGCAAGTTATCAGCGTTTTTCCTGAGTCTCGTTGAGATATTTCTGACTTTGTAAATCTGCTCAGAAGCAAGATTTTGCTTCAAAAGTGCGTTATATGGCAGAATCTAAGACCAAATACATCATATATCGTGTTTTCAGAGTGCTATTTGCAGTTTTACAAACTTTGGAATAAGTCGAAATCACGCTTTTCCGCGCAGGTTTTCACAATCAAAGAGTCTATATTCCTATTCAGGACCTAATAATATATATGGATCTATCGACAAAAACATCATATTCCGTGTTTTTCAGAGCGCTATCTGCAGTTTTATGAAGTTTGAAATAAGTCAAAATTACCACATTCTGAGCAGTTTAAAAGTATCGCAAATTACATAAATCCATCCAATACAACATAATACGTATGAATTCGTCCTCAAATGCACAAAATTTTGCGTTACCAGCGAGTTATCAGCGTTTTTTCTGAGTCTTGTTGAGATATTTTTGACTCTGTGAATCTTCTCAGAAGCAACATTTTGATTCAAAAGTGCGATATATGGCAGAATCTAGCACCAAATACATCATATTTCGTGTTTTTAAAGTGCTATTTGCAGCTTTACAAACTTTGGAATAAGTCGAAATCACGCTTTTCCGCGCAGATTTTCACAATCAAAAAGTTCATATTCCTATTCAGGACCTCATGATATATATGAATCTATCGACAAAAACATCATATTTTGTGTTTTGGGAGCGCTATCTGCAGTTATATGAAGTTTGAAATAAGTCAAAATGACCTCATTCTGAGCAGTTTCAAAGTATCGCAAATCACATAAATCTCTCCAATACAACATAATACGCATGAATCCGTCCCCAAATGCACAAAATTTTGCATTTCCAGCGAGTTATCAGGGTTTTTTCTGAGTTTTGTTGAGATATTTCTGACTCTGTAAATCTGCTCAGAAGCAAGATTTCGCTTAAAAAGTGCGTTATATGGCAGAATCTAGCACCAAATACATCATATTTCGTGTTTTTAGAGTTCTATTTGCAGTTCTACAAACTTTGGAATAAGTCGAAATCACGCTTTTCCGCGCAGATTTTCACAAACAATAGGTTCATATTCCTATCTAAGACCTCATAATATGTATGAATCTATCGACAGAAACATCATATTTCGTGTTTTCAGAGCGCTATCTGCAGTTATATGAAGTTTGAAATAAGTCGAAATTACCAAAATCTGAGCAGTTTAAACGTATCGCAAATCACATAAATTCATCCAATACAAAATAATACGCATGAATCCGTCCACTAAAGCACAAAATTTCGCGTTTCCAGCGAGTTATCAGCATTTTTTCTGAGTCTCGTTGAGATATTTTTGACTCTGTAAATCTGCTCAAAAGCAAGATTTTGCTTCAAAAGTGCGATATATGGCAGAATCTAGCACCAAATACATCATATTTCGTGTTTTTAGAGTGCTATTTGCAGTTTTACAAACACTGGAATAAGTCGAAATCACGCTTTTCCGCGCAGATTTTCACAATCAAAAAGTTCATATTCCTCTTCAGGACCTCATAATATATATATGAATCTATCGACGAAAACATCATATTCCGTGTTTTCAGAGCGCTATCAGCAGTTATATGAAGTTTGAAATAAGTTAAAATTACCACATTTTGAGCAGTTTCAAAGTATCGCAAATCATATAAATCTATCCAATACAACATGATACGCATGAATCCGTCCTCAAATGCAGCAAATTTTGCGTTTCCAGCGAGTTATCAGCGTTTTTCTTGAGTCTTGTTGAGAAATTTTTGACTCTGAAACTCTGCTCAGAAGCAAGATTTTGCTTCAAAAGTGCGTTATATGGCAGAATCTAGCACCAAATACATCATATTTCGTGTCTTTAAAGTGCTATTCGCAGTTTTACAAACTTTGGAATAAGTCGAGATCACGCCTCTCCGCACAGATTTCCACAATTAAAAAGTTCATATTCCTATTCAGGACCTCATAATATGTATGAATCTATCGACAAAAACATCATTTTTCGTGTTTTCAGAGCGCTATCTGCAGTCATATGAAGTTTGGAATAAATCAAAATTACCACATTCTGAGCAGTTTCAAAGTATCGCAAATCACATAAATCTATCCAATACAACATAATACGCATAAATCCGTCCTCAAATTTCGGAAATTTTGCGTTTCCAGCGAGTTATCAACGTTTTTGCTGAGTCTCGTTGAGAAATTTTTGACTCTGTAAATCTGCTCAGAAGGAAGATTTTGCTTCAAAAGAGCGTTATATGGCAGAATCTAGCACAAAATACAACATATTTCGTATTTTTAGAGTGCTATTCGCAGTTTTACAAACATAGGTCGAAATCACGCTCTCCCGCACAGATTTCCACAATCAAAAAGCTCATTTTCCTATTCAGGACCTTATAGTTTGTATAAATCTATCAACAACATCATATTCCGTGTTTTCAGAGCGCTAGCTGCAGTTATATGAAGTTTGAAATAAGTCAAAAATACCACATTCTGAGCAGTTTCAAAGTATCGCAATCACATAAATCTATCCAATACAACATAATACGCCATGAATCCGTCCACAAATGCACAAAATTTTGTCGTTTCCAGCAAATTATCAGCGTTATTTCCGAATCTCGTTGAGAAATTTTTGACTCTGTAAATCTGCTAAGAAGCAAGATTTTGCTTCAAAAGTGCGTTATATGGCAGAATCTTGCACCATATACATCATATTTCGTGTGTATTGATTGCTATTTGCAGTTTTTTCAAACTTTGGAATAAGTCGAAATCACGCTTTTCCGCACATATTTTCACAATCAAAAAGTTCATATTCCTATTCAGGACCTCATAATGTGTATGAATCTATCGACAAAAACATCATATTTCGTGTTTCCAGATCGCTATCTGCAGTAATATAAAGTTTGAAATAAGTCAAAATTACCACAATCTGAGCATTTTCAAAGTATCGCAAATAACATAAATCCATCCAATACAACATAATACGCATGAATCGGTCCTCAAATGCACAAAATTTTGCGTTTCCAGCGAGTTATCAGCGTTTTTTTCGGAGTCTCATTGAGATATCTTTTGACTCTGTAAATCAGCTCAGAAGCAAGATTTTGCTTCAAAAGTTCGGTTAATGGCATAATCTAGCACCAAATACATCATATTTTGTGTTTTCAGAGTGCTATTTGCAGTTTTACAAACTTTGGAATGAGTCGAAATCACGCTCTTCCGCACAGATTTTCACAAACAATAAGTCCACATTCCTATCAAGGACCTCATAATATGTATGAATCTGTCGACAAAAACATCATATTCCGTGTTTTCAGAGCGCTATCAGCAGTTATATGAAGTTTGAAAATAAGTCAAAATTACCACATTCCTGAGCAGTTTCAAAGTATCGCAAATCATATAAATCTATCCAATACAATATGATACGCATGAATCCGTCCTTAAATGCAGAAAACTCTGCGTTTCCAGCGAGTTATCAGCGTTTTTTCTGAGTCTTGTTGAGAAATTTTTGACTCTGTAACTCTGCTCAGAAGCAAGATTTTGCTTCAAAAGTGCGTTATATGGCAGAATCTAGCACCAAATACATCATATTTTGTGTGTTTTGAGTGCTATTTGCAGTTTTACAAACTTTGGAATGAGTCGAAATCACGCTTTCTCGCGCAGATTTTCACAATCAAAAAATTCATATCATTATTCAGGACCACATAATATGTATGAATCTATCGACAAAAACATCATATTTTGTGGTTTTAGAGCGCTATCTGCAGATATATGAAGTTGGAAATAAGTCAAAATTACCACATTCTGAGCAGTTTCAAAGTATCGCAAATCACATAAATCTATCCAATACAACATAATACGCATGACCCGTCCTCAAATGCACAAAATTTTGCGTTTCCAGCGAGTTATCAGCGTTTTTTCCGAGTCTCGTTGAGAAATTTTTTCACTCTGTTAAATCTGCTCAGAAGCAAGATTTTGCCTCAAAAGTGCGTTATATGGCAGAATCTTGCACCATATACATCATATTTCTTGTGTTTTGAGTGCTATTTGCAGTTTTACAAACTATGGAATAAGTCGAAATCACGCTTTTCCGCAGAGATTTTCACAATCAAAAAGTTCATATTCCTATTCGGGACCTCATAATGTGTATGAATCTATTGACAAAAACATCATATTTCGTGTTTCCAGAGCGATATCTGCAGTTATATAAAGTTTCAAATGAGACAAAATTACCACATTCTGAGCAGTTTCAAAGTATCGCAAATCACATAAATCCATCCAATACAACATAATACGCATGAATCCGTCCTCAAATGCACAAAATTTTGCGTTTTCCAGCGAGTTATCAGCGTTTTTTCGGAGTCTCGTTGAGATATTTTTGACTCTGTATATCAGCTCAGAAGCAAGATTTTGCTTCAAAAGTGCGTTATATGGACAGAAACTAGCACCAAATACATGATATTTTGTGTTTCTAGAGTGCCATTTGCAGTTTCACAAACTTTGGAATAAGTCGAAATCACGTTCTTCCGGCGCAAATTTTTGAAATCAAAAAGTTCATATTCCTGTTCAGGACCTCATAATATATATAAATCTATCAACAGAAACATCATATTTCGTGTTTTCAGAGCGCTATCTGCAGTTATATGAAGTTTGAAATAAGTCAAAATTACCACATTCTGAGCAGTTTCAAAGTATCGCAAATCATATAAATCTATCCAATACAACATGATACGCATGAATCCGTCCTCGAATGCACAAAATTTTGCGATTCCAGCGAGTTATCAGCGTTTTTTTTTGAGTCTCGTTGAGATATTTATGACTCTGTTAATCTGCTCAGAAGCAAGATTTTGCTTCAAAGATGCGTTATATGGCAGAATCTAGCACCAAATACATAATATTTCGTGTTTTTGAAGTGCTATTCGCAGTTTTACAAACTCTGGGATAAATCGAGGATCACGCCTTTCCGCGCAAATTTTTCACAATCAAAGAGTTCATATTTCTATTCAGGACCTCATAATATGTATAAATCTATCGACAAAAACATCATTTTTCGTGTTTTCAGAGCGCTATATGAAATTTGAACTAAGTCAAAATTACCACATTCTGAGCAGTTTCAAAGTATTGCAAATCACATAAAATCTATCCAATGCAACATAATACGCATGAATCCGTCCTCAAATGCCGGAAATCTTGCGTTTCCAGCGAGTTATCAACGTTTTTTCTGGGTCTTGTTGAGAAAATTTTGACTCTGTAAATCTGCTCAGAAGCAAGATTTTGCTTCAAAAGAGCGTTATATGGCAGAATCTAGCACCAAATACATCATATTTCATGTTTTTAGAGTGTCATTCGCAGATTTACTAACTTTGGAATAAGTTGAAATTCGCTTTTCCGCGCGGATTTTTCACAAACAATTAGTCCATAGTTCTATTCAGGACCTTGTAATATGTATGAATCTGTCGACAAAAAACATCATATTCCGTGTTTTCAGAGCGCTATCAGCAGTTATATGAAGTTTGAAATAAGTCAAAATTACCACATTCTGAGCAGTTTCAAAGTATCGCAAATCATATAAATCTATCCATACAACATGATACGCATGAATCCGTCCTTAAATGCAGAAAATTTTGCGTTTCCAGCGAGTTATCAGCGTTTTCTCTGAGTCTTGTTGAGAAAATTTTGAATCTGTAACTCTGCTCAGAAGCAAGATTTTGCTTCAAAAGTTGCGTTATATGGCAGAATCTAGCACCCAAATACATCATATCTCGTGTTTTTAAAGTGCTAATTCGCGGTTTTACAAACTTTGGAATAAGTCAAGATCACGCTTTTCCGCGCAGATCTTCACAATCAAAAATTTCATATTCCTATTCAGGACCTCATAATATGTATAAATCTATCGACAAAAACATCATTTTCCGTGTGTTTTCAGAGCGCTATCTGCAGTTATATGAAGTTTGAAATAAGTCAAAATTACCACATTTCTGAGCAGTTTCAAAGTATCGCAAATCACATAAATCTATCCAATAAAACATAATACGCCATAAATCCGTCCTCAAATGCCGAAAATTTTGCGTTTTCCAGCAAGTTATCAACGTTTTTTCTGAGTCTCGGTTGAGAAATTTTTTGACTCTGTAAATTTGTTCAGAAGCAAGATTTTGCTTCAAAAGAGCGTTATATGGCAGAATCTAGCATCAAATACATCATATTTAGTGATTTCAGGGGTGCTATTTGCAGTGTTACACACTTTGGAATAGGTCGCAATCACGCTTTTTCCGCACATATTTTCACAATCAAAGAGGTCATATTCCTATTCAGGACCTCATAGTATGTATGAATCTATCAACGAAGACATCATATTTCGTGTTTTTAGAGCGCTAGCTGCAGTTATATGAAATTTGAAATAAGTCAAAATTACCACATTTCTGAGCAGTTTCAACGTATCGCAAATTACATAAATCTATCCAATACAACATAGTACGCATGAATTCGTCCTCAAATGCACAAGATTTTTGCGTTTCCAGCAAGTATCAGCGTTTTTTCTGAGTCTCGTTGAGAAATTTTTGACTGTAACTCTGCTCAGAAGCAAGATTTTTGCTCCAAAAGTGCGTTATATGGCAGAATCTAGCACCAAATACATCATATTTTGTGTGTTTCGAGTGCTATTTGCAGTTTCACAAACTTTGGAATAAGTCGAAATCACGCTTTTCCCACGCAGATTTTCACAATCAAAAAGTTCATATTCCTATTCAGGACCTCATAATATGTATGAATCTTTCGACAAAAACATCATATTTTGTGTTTTTAGAGCGCTATCTGCAGTTATATGAAGTTGGAAATAAGTCAAAATTTCCACATTCTGAGCAGTTTCAAAGTATCGCAAATCACATAGATCTATCCAATACAACATAATACGCATGAATCCGTCCTCAAATGCACAAAATTTAGCGTTTCCAGCGAGTTATCAGCGTTCTTTCGGAGTCTCGTTGAGATATTTTTGACTCTGTATGTCTGCTCAGAAGCAAGATTTTGCTTCAGAAGAGCGCTATATGGCATAATCTAGCATCAAATACATCATATTTCGTGTTTCTAGAGTGCTATTTGCAGTTTTACAAACTTTGGAATAAGTCGAAATCACGTTTTTCAGCGCAAATTTTCGAAATCAAAAAGTACATATTCCTGTTCAAGACCTCATAATATATATGAATCTATCGACAAAAACATCATATTTCGTGTTTTCAGAGCGCTATCTGCAGTTATATGAAGTTTGAAATAAGTCAAAATTACCACATTCTGAGCAGTTTCAAAGTATCGCAAATCACATAAATCTATCCAATACAACATAATACGCATGACCCGTCCTCAAATGCACAAAATTTTGCGTTTCCTGCGAGTTATCAGCGTTTTCTCTGAGTCTCGTTGAGAAATTTTTGACTCTGTAAATCTGCTCAGAAGTAAGATTTTGGTTCAAAAGTGCGTTATATGGCAGAATCTAGCACCAAATACACCAAATTTCGTGTTTTTATAGTTCTATTTGCAGTTTTACGAACTTTGGAATAAGTCGAAATCACGCTTTTCCGCGCAGATTTTCACGAACAATAAGTTTATATTCCTATTCAGGACCTCATAATATGTATGAATCTATGGACAAAAACATCATATTTCGTGTTTTCAGAGCGCTATCTGCAGTTATATAAAGTTTGAAATAAGTCGAAATTACCACATTCTAAGCAGTTTCAAAGTATCGCAAATCATATTAATCTATCCAATACAACATGATACGCATGAATCCGTCCTCAAATGCAGAAAATTTTGCGTTTCCAGTGAGTTATCAGCGTTTTTTTCTGTCTTGCTGAGAAATTTTTGACTCTGTAACTCTGCTCAGAAGCAAGATTTTGCTCCAAAAGTGCGTTATATGGCAGAATCCAGCACCAAATACATCATATTTCGTGATTTTAAAGTTCTATTCGCAGTTTTACAAACTCTGAAATAAGTCAAAATCACGCTTTTCCGCGCAGATTTTCACAATCAAAAAGTTCATATTCCTATTCAGGACCTCATAATATGTATGAATCTATCGACAAAAACATCATATTTCGTGTTTTCAGAGCGTTATCTGCAGTTATATGAAGTTTGAAATTAGTCAGAATTACCACATTCTGAGCAGATTCAAAGTATCGCAAATCACATGAATCTATCCAATACAATATAATACGCATGAATCCGTCCTCAGATGCACAAAATTTTGCGTTTCCAGCGAGTTATCAGCGTTTTTTCTGAGTCTCGTTGAGAAATTTTTGACTCTGTGAATCTTCTCAGAAGCAAGATTTTGCTTCAAAAATGCGTTATATGGCAGAATCTAGCACCAAATACTTTCTATCTCGTGTTTTTAGAGTGCTATTTGCAGTTTTACAAACTTTGGAATAAGTCGAAATCACGCTTTTCCGCGCAGATTTTCACAAACAATAAGCTCATATTCCTATTCAGGACCTCATAATATGTATGAATCTATCGACAAAAACATCATATTCCGTGTTTTCAGAGCGCTATCTGCAGTTATATGAAGTTTGAAATAAGTCAAAATTACCACATTCTGAGCAGTTTAAAAGTATCGCAAATTACATAAATCCATCCAATACAACATAATACGTATGAATTTGTCCTCAAATGCACAAAATTTTGCGTTTCCAGCGAGTTATCAGCGTTCTTTCCGAGTCTCGTTGAGATATTTTTGACTCTGTGAATCTTCTCAGAAGCAAGATTTTGATTCAAAAGTGCGATATATGGCAGAATCTAGCACCAAATACATAATATTTCGTGTTTTTTAGAGTGCTATTCGCAGTTTTACAAACTTTGGAATAAGTCGAAATCACGCTTTTCCGCGCAGATTTTCTCAATCAAAAAGTTCATATTCCTATTCAAGACCTCATTATATGTATGAATCAATCGACAAAATTATCATATTTCGTGTTTTCAGAGCGCTATCTGCGGTTATATGAAGTTTAAAATAAGTCAAAATTACCACATTCTGAGCAGTTTAAAAGTATCGCAAATTACATGAATCCATCCAATACAACATAATACGTATGAATTTGTCCTCAAATGCACAAAATTTTGCGTTTCCAGCGAGTTATCAGCGTTTTTTACAAGTCTCGTTGAGATATTTTTGAATCTGTGAATCTTCTCAGAAGCAAGATTTTGATTCAAAAGTGCGATATATGGCAGAATCTAGCACCAAATACATCATATTTCGTGTTTTTAGAGTGCTATTTGCAGTTTTACAAACTTTGGAATAAGTCAAATTCACGCTTTTTCGGGCAAATTTTCACAATCAAAAAGTTCATATCCCTATTCAAGACCTTATGATATATATGAATCTATCGACAAAAACATCATATTTCGTGTTTTCAGAGCGCTATCTGCAGTTATATGAAGTTTGTAATACGTCAAAATTCCCACATTCTGAGCATTTTCAACGTATCCCAAATCACATAAATCTATCCAATACAACATAATACGCATGAATCCGTCCTCAAGAGCACAAAATTTTGCGTTTCCAGCGAGTTATCAGCGTTTTTTCTGAGTCTCGTTAAGATATTTCTGACTCTGTAAATTTGCTCAGAAGCAAGATTTTGCTTCAAAAGTGCGATATATGGCAAAATCTAGCACCAAATACATCATATTTCGTGATTTTAAAGTTCTATTCGCAGTTTTACAAACTCTGGAATAAGTCGAAATCACGCTTTTCCGCGCAGATTTTCACAATCAAAAAGTTCATATTCCTATTCAGGACCTCATAATATGTATGAATCTATCGACAAAAACATCATATTTCGTGTTTTCAGAGCGCTATCTACAGTTATATGAAGTTTGAAATTAGTCAGAATTACCACATTCTGAGCAGTTTCAAAGTATCGCAAATCACATAAATCTATCCAATACAACATAATACGCATGAATCCGTCCTCAGATGCACAAAATTTTGCGTTTCCAGTGAGTTATCAGCGTTTTTCCTGAGTCTCGTTGAGAAATTTTTGACTCTGTAAATCTGCTCAGAAGCAAGATTTTGCTTCAAAAATGCGTTATATGGCAGAATCTAGCACCAAATACTTTCTATCTCGTGTTTTTAGAGTGCTGTTTGCAGTTTTACAAACTTTGGAATAAGTCGAAATCACGCTTTTCCGCGCAGATTTTCACAAACAATAAGCTCATATTCCTATTCAGGACCTCATAATATGTATGAATCTATCGACAAAAACATCATATTCCGTGTTTTCAGAGCGCTGTCTGCAGTTATATGAAGTTTGAAATAAGTCAAAATTACCACATTCTGAGCAGTTTAAAAGTATCGCAAATTACATAAATCCATCCAATACAACATAATACGTATGAATTTGTCCCCAAATGCACAAAATTTTGCGTTTCCAGCGAGTTATCAGCGTTTTTTCTGAGTCTCGTTGAGATATTTTTGACTCTGTGAATCTTCTCAGAAGCAAGATTTTGATTCAAAAGTGCGATATATGGCAGAATCTAGCACCAAATACATCATATTTCGTGTTTTTAGAGTGCTATTCGCAGTTTTACAAACTTTGGAATAAGTCGAAATCACGCTTTTCCGCGCAGATATTCACAAACAATAAGTTCATATTTCTCTTCAGCACCTCATAATATGTATGAATCTATCGACAAAAACATCATATTCCGTGTTTTCAGAGCGCTATCTGCAGTTATATGAAGTTTGTAATATGTCAAAATTACCACATTCTGAGCAGTTTCAACGTATCGCAAATCACATAAATCTATCCAATACAACATAATACGCGTGAATCCGTCCTCTAATGCACAAAACTTTGCGTTTCCAGCGAGTTTTCAGCGTTTTTTCTGGGTCTCGTTGAGAAATTTTTGACTCTGTAAATCTGCTCAGAAGCAAGATTCTGCTTCAAAAGTGCGTTATATGGCAGAATCTAGCACCAAATACATCATATTTCGTGTTTTTAGAGTTCGTTTTGCAGTTTTGCGAACTTTGGAATAAGTCAAAATCACGCATTTCCGCGCAGATTTTCACAAACAGTGAGTCCATATTCCTATTCAGGACCTCATAATATGTATGAATCTATCGACAAAAACATCATATTTCGGTTTTCAGAGCGCTATCTGCAGTTATATGAGGTTTGAAATAAGTCGAAATTACCACATTCTGAGCAGTTTCAACGTATCCCAAATTACATAAATCTATCCAATACAACATAATACGCATGAATCCGTCCTCAAAAGCACAAAATTTTGCGTTCCCAGCGAGTTATCAGCGTTTTTACTGAGTCTCGTTAGGTTATTTTTGACTCTGTAAATCTGCTCAGAAACAAGATTTTGCTTCAAAAGTTCGATATATGGCAGAATCTAGCACCAAATACATCATATCTCGTGTTTTTAGAGTGCTATTTGCAGTTTTACAAACTTTAAAATAGGTCGAAATCACGCTTTTCCGCTCAGATTTTCACTATCAAAAAGTTTATATTCCTATTCAGGACCTTATAATATATATAAATCTATCGACAAAAACATCATATTTCGTGTTTTCAGAGTGCTATCTGCAGTTATATGAAGTTTGGAATAAGTCAAAATTACCACATTCTGAGCAGTTTCAAAGTATCGTAAATAGGATAAATCTATCCAATACAACATAATACGCATGAATCCGTCCTCAAATGCACAGAATTTTGCGTTTCCAGCGAGTTATCAGCGTTTTTCCTGAGTATCGTTGAGATATTTTTGACTCTGTAAATCTGCTCAGGAGCAAGATTTTGCTCCAAAAGTGCGTTATATGGCAGAATCTAGCACCAAATACATCATATTTCGTGTTTTTAGAATGCTATTTGCAGTTTAACAAACTTTGGAATAAGTCGAAATCACGCTTTTCCGAACAGATTTTCACAATCGAGAAGTACATATACCTATTCAGGACCTCATAATATATATGAATCTATCAAAAAAAACATCATATTTCGTGTTTTCAGAGCGCTATCTGCAGTTGTATGAAGTTTAAAAAAAGTCAAAATTACCACTTTCTGAGCATTTTCAAAGTATCGCAAATCACATAAATCTATCAAATACAACATAATATACATGAATCCGTCCTAAAATGCACAAAATTCTGCGTTTCCAGCAAGTGATCAGCATTTTCTCTGAGTCTTGTTGAGAAATTTTTGACTCTGTAAATCTGCTCAGAAGCAAGATTTTGCTTCAAAAATGCGTTATATGGCAGAATCAAGCATCAAATACTTCATATTCCGTGTTCTTAGAGTGCCATTTGAAGTTTTACAAACTTTGGAATAAGTCGAGATCACGCTTTTCCGCGCAGATTTACACAAACAATAAGTTCATATTCCTATTCAGGACCACATAATATGAATGAATCTATCGACAAAAACATCATATTTCGTGTTTTCAGAGCGCTATCTGCAGTTATATGAAGTTTGAAATAAGTCAAAATTACCACATTCTGAGCAGTTTCAAAGTATCGCAAATCACATAAATCTATCCAATACAACATAATACGCATGAATTCGTCCTCAAATGCACAAAATTTTGCGTTTCCAGCGAGTTATCAACGTTTTCTCTGAGTCTCGTTGAGATATTTTTGACTCTGTAAATCTGCTCAGAAGCAAGATTTTGCTTCAAAAGTGCGTTATGTAGCAGAATCTAGCATCAAATACATCATATTTTGTGCTTTTAGAATGCTATTTGCAGTTTTACAAACTTTGGAATAAGTCGAAATCACGCTTTTCCGCGCAGATTGTCACAATCAAAAAGTTCATATTCCTATTCAGGACCTCATAATATATATGAATCTATCGACAAAAACATCATATTTCGTGTTATCAGAGCGCTATCTGCAGTTATATGAAGTTTAAAATAAGTCAAAACCACCACATTCTGAGCAGTTTCAAAGTATCGCAAATCACACAAATCTATCCAATACAACATAATACGCATGAATCCGTCCTCAAATGCACAAAATTTTGCGTTTCCAGCGAGTTATCAGCGTTTTTTCTGAGTCTCGTTGAGATATTTTTGACTCTGTAAATCTGCTCAGAAGCAAGATTTTGCTTCAAAAGTGCGTTATATGGCAGAATCTAGCACCAAATACATCATATTTCGTGTTTTCAGAGTGCTATTTGCAGTTTTACAAACTTTGGGATAATTTGAAATCACGCTTTTTCGCGCAGTTTTCCACAATACAAAGTTCCTATTCGGGACCTCATAACATGAATGAATCTATCGACAAAAACATCATATTTCGTGTTTTTAGAGCGCTATCTGCAGTTTTATGAAGTTTGAAATAAGTCAGAATTACCACATTCTGAGCAGTTTCAAAGTATCGCTAATCACATAAATCTATCCAATACAACATAATACGCATGAATCCGTCCTCAAATGCACAAAATTTGCGTTTCCTGCGAGTTATCAGCGTTTTTTCCGAGTCTTGTTGAGAAATTTTTGACTCTGTAAATCTGCTCAGAAGCAAAATTTTGCTACAAAAGTGCGTCAAATGGCAGAATCTAGCACCAAATACATCATTTTTCGTGTTTTTAGAGTGCTATTTGCAGTTTACAAACTTTGGAATAAGTCGAAATCACGATTTCCGCGCAGATTTTCACAAACAATAAGTTCATATTCCTATTCAGGACCTCATAATATGTATGAATCTATCGACAAAAACATCATATATCGTGTTTTCAGAGCGCTATCTGCAGTTATATGAAGTTTGAAATAAGTCAAAATTACCACATTCTGAGCAGTTCCAAAGTATCGCAAATCACATAAATCTATCCAATACAACATAATACGCAGGAATCCGTCATCAAATGCAGACAATTTTGCGTTTACAGCGAGTTATCAGCGTTTTTTCTGAATCTCGTTGAGATATTTTTGACTCTGTAAATCTGCTCAGAAGCAAGATCCTGCTTCAAAAGTGCGTTATATGGCAGAATCTAGCACCAAATACATCATATTTCGTGTTTTTAGAGTGCTATTTGCAGTTTCACAAACTTTGGAATAAGTCGAAATCACGCTTTTCCGTGCAGATTTTCACAAACAATAAGTTCATACTTCTATTGAGGACCTCATAATATGTATGAATCTATTGACAAAAACATCATATCTAGTGTTTTCAGAGCGCTATCTGCAGTTATATGAAGTATGAAATTAGTCATAGTTACCACATTCTGAGCAGTTTCAAAGTATCGCAAATCACATAAATCTATCCAATACAACATAATACGCATGAATCCGTCCTCAAATGCACAAAACTCTGCGTTTCCAGCGAGCTATCAGCGTTTTTTCCAAGTCTCGTTGAGATATTTTTGACTCTGTAAATCTGCTCAGAAGCAAGATTTTGCTTCAAAAGTGCGTTATATGGCAGAATCTAGCATCAAATACATCATATTTCGTGTTTTTAGAGTGCTATTTGCAGTTTTACAAACTTTGGAATAGGTCGAAATCACGCTCTTCCGCGCGGATTTTCACAAACAAAAAGTTCATATTCCCATTCAGGACCTCATAATATATATGAATCTATCCACAAAAACATCATATTTCGTGTTTTCAGAGCGCTATCTGCAGTTATATGAGGTTTGAAATAAGTCAAAATTACTACATTCAGAGCAGTTTCAAGGTATCGCAAATCACATTAATCTATCCAATACAACATAATACGCATGAATCCGTCTTTAAATGCACAGAATTTTGCGTTTCGAGAGAGTTATCAGCGTTTTTCCTGAGTCTCGTTGAGAAATTTTTGACTCTGTAAATCTGCTCAGAAGGGAGATTTTGCTTCAAAAATGCGTTATATGGCAGAATCTAGCATCAAATATATCATATTTCGTGGTTTTAGAGTGCTATTTGCAGTTTTACAAACTTTGGAATAAGTCGAAATCACGCTTCTCTGCGCAGATTTTCACAAACAATAAGTTTATATTCCTATTCAGGACCTCATAATATGTATGAATCTATCGACAAAAACATCATATTACGTGTTTTCAGAGCGCTATCTGCAGTTATATGAAGTTTGAAATAAGTCAAAATTACCACATTCTGAGCAGTTCCAAAGTATCGCAAATCACATGAATCTATCCAATACAACATAATACGCATGAATTCGTCCTCAATGCACAGTATGCTGCGTTCCAACGAGATATCAGCGTTTTTGCTGAGTCTCGTTGGGATATCTTTGAGTAGACACGTAAGGCCGATTCTGGACCAGATAACGATCTAAGATTCCAAAGATAACGCGAGCAGTGACGTTATCTAAACAGCGGTAACGTTATCAGAACATTTACCAGTGGCGCCATCTCTTGAGCAGTGGTGAGTGGCGCTACCTATCATCCAACAGACTAACTAGCGTTGAATGGAAAAATATTTCTGTTTTCTTTTTTGCGTGTGGCGCCATCTATTATTCACTAGACGAACTACTAATTGATGTGATAGATCTCTGTACCATGAATGACAATAATAACGTTATTCACATACATTCTACCACTAACGTCATCTCTTGGGATGTGTTGTGATGAGTGGTGCCACCTATCATTCAACAAACTAACTAGCGTTGAATGAAAAAGATTTTCCTTTTTTTGCGTGTGGCACCATCCATTATCCACTAGATGAATTACTTATTGAAGTGTATTTACCAGTACCACTATTTCTTGGAGTGTGTGATGTGTGGTGTCATCTATCATCCAACAGACTAACTAGTGTTAAATAAAAAGATATCCTTTTTTTGTGTGGCGCTATCTTTTCTTTACTAAATGAACTACTAATTGACGTGGATAAAAAGTGTGACGTTATCTACACATTTACCAGTAACGCCATCTTTTGAGTTGTGTGACGAATGGTGTCACCTTTTATCCAATAGACTAACTAGCGTTTAATAAAAATATTTCTATTCTTGTGTGTGACGCTATCTATTATTCACTAGATGAAGTACTTATTAAAGTGAATATTAAGATGGAGCTCTATATTATGAGTAGCGCAATTTATCATTCAATAAATTAGCTAGTAGGGAGAAAAAATTCAGAATATTTTATTCATCAATTTTTGCAATTGATTCACAATAATTAACTGATGCAATGTTTTATCTGCATAGATATTCCACTCCTTTGATCATAAATTTGAGACTTTGGATTAATTATTTTCGATAAGTAAATTTGTATCATGTTTTCTTTCCATTTTATGGGGTTATCAACGATTTATTTTTTATTATATGAAGAAATTTGTACAAATTATTATTCACAAGTGGACAATGAAGACTTTTGATCAGTGGTGAAGTATATACTTCAAAAAGCTCAATTGAACGAAAAATCATTCTATCATATCAGTTTAAATCAAAAAAATAGTTTGAAGCAATAAAAGAGTAGAAAAATGGACCGTAAGTATTGAATGATTTATTTGATTGTAATATTTATATAAATGCGTTTTTATCACATCTTTAGAAATTCAAGAAAGAATGAATAGGGCCTTGAAGACCCGAGCCTCCATCGTTATACATCTTAGAGTAAGTTAATGAAATTTTAATGATTTTTTTTTCATCAAAAAATTAAAATTTGTGTTTTTCAGGATAGGAACTTTGATGAAATATATCTGGGGGTTGCGCCTTCACAAGCCATAAGGGTTCACAGGGGGCCAATCGAAGGATTAAGCAGGATTTTTGAGCTGGCGAAGCTCAATAGAAGATATTATTGCTCGCCAGTGTGAAAAGTATATTTTTTAATTCTACTTTTGAGAGTTTTTTGATCTAATTCTTTTTATTTTATTTATAGACCTTATTTCATCTTGAGCTCCTATCTCTATTTGAGGGGGGAGGGAGCAGTAGTATTAGTAAGTAGCATTAGTTTTTTTTTTATATTTTAGATATATTTTTATTAAGTATTATATTCTTAGATTTTTCTTATTTGTTAATAATAACTTATATATTGATCATTTATTGAATTTTTCTCTAGACATGGGATCAGAGACTGATGAAACACCTCAAAAACAATTGAAAAAAACATCAAATGTTCTCAAATGTTTTATTCATTCATACATCTTTATTCTTCAATTTCAAATACTCTGTATTCCTTAATTTCAAATACTCTGTAAAATTCCAAATCTCAGATGATAACCTTTGACATTGATATCAATAAACTAGATTGGACAAGTAAAATGTACTACGTGCTTTCCTTGGAAATGAGATAGTTGGCATCATTCACTTGTCGTGTGAGTCTTAAAATAAATTATCTTCTGAATAAGTCAATTGTCGCATATGATTCATTATTTTAGTTTTTTTTTGGTTGAATAAAAATTGAAATTTGCATGTCACAATAGCTAAGACATATTTTTCAACTTTTTTGAGAAGTTTTTACTATCAGTTTGTGATATGAGTGGACTGAGTTTAATCAATTTTTTTTTGGGAACTATTGCAGTATAGGTATGTATTAGTTTTTTAATATTTTAACTAAGTTCACTTCTTCATTCAATAATCCTAAATATCATAGTATTTATCAATAAGAAATAGAATATGTTTTGCATAATATTTAATATAACACTTATCAGAAATGACGAGTTTTTAGTTGATCGAATTGAATAGAAAAATTTGAGAGCTACTGGAATATTGCTATTGTAGTTGGCGGATGTATCCTCACCCCTAGCAGGTAGCTAGAGGCAACATTCTTGAGTGTGGATTCTTTGAATGGGGGTGAAAAACCCAAGAGAAGTGTGAGTGTCTCGCTTTGTAATTTAAAGTTAGTTGTGTTCGAGATTGTGAAATGTGAAATGTGCTTGCTTATAGTTCTTCGCCAAGATTTTTTCTTGAGAAGTCGTGTAAATTCACTTCAACGTTATAGTATGTATTAAAGCATAATTATTCTTTTTTTAGAGGTTTTCAACTAGATATTGGTATTCAACTAAAATTATTTCTTTGTCCTGGATTCTGATGCTTCAGAAAGCCAAAAGAAAATTGTTTTGGATGAGCTTGATAAGAAGAGAAGAGAATAATCAGGTGAGTACAATTAAATTTTTTGGGAATTTACAATTTATTTATACATTTCAATGAATTTTTTTGAAACTACTCTATACAATAACTACAAGCTATACTTGAACTCCATATAAATAATTGATCTAAACATAGATAACAGTAATAGTTATCAATATCGCAGGGTAACGAATATATTTAACTATCTAATTTGATGCTATGTTCTTGTTTTATATTCGAACAGTAGTACATTCTTGATATGATGTTTTCAATATTTGTGAACGTAGAAAAAGTAAATACTGGAGAATCGGAGTCATCTAGTAATATATGAGTACAATTTTCACAAAAACGTCTCATATACCAATAGTGAGGTTGTATTTCTGATAATAACCATAATCTGTATTTCAAATTGATATGATTTTAATTATTAAAACAAAATTGTAGAACATTTTCCATATTTAAATTTTCAATTTGTGTTGACACTTCATTATACTCGTCATCTGACGATGATGAAGATGTGCTCTCCCAACCTGATGCTATCTCATTCGCCATATTAGCTGTAAGATTAGTATCTATTAGGCAAGGTATTGATTCACAAATTTCATCAAATTGTCTAAAAATCTATGATACATTAGTTGACATTTCCAGCAGAATATTTGGCTTTTAATATGAAGAATGAAAAAAAAATTAATAAATGATTATCTTTTTTTTTTGCCAACAAATAGGAATAAGAATAAAAAAAATTGAATCCACGTTGTTAACTTTCTGTAAAACGAATATTCACAACAATGTCATTCACTATTTCAATGTGAAAATAAACATTAATTGAATCACTTCTTTGAACATCACTCAAAGTTGCAAAATTGTTTGGGAAAAAGACTTTGAATTCCCTCGTTGTCACGATTAGTTTTGGCCTATATCTGGTATTGAATATATCAGCTTTTTTTATATGATATTTTTTATTTTCATCCAGTTTACCAATGTTTATAGCTGGCACCTGAGCATCTGAAGACCCCAGTGCATTAAAAAAGTCTAGTTTACTCATTTTCGTTTTTTTTCTATTTTGTGTTCTTGTTTTTCTTTCTTACTGAGAACAAAAATATATCTTAATATTAATATAAGAAATTATGAAGAGAAACAAACTTACGTATTTTGGGTTGACTTGAGAGTCTATTATGATGGACTGATATGTTTTAATTGTGTATTCCTATATTTATAGTGAGAAGAATTTTTTTTTTTCTATAAAATTTAAAAAATGCAATGAAACCATGAGCAAATAAAAAATTATGCAACACATGGAATATTCTTATCAGAAATAAATCATTGATTGACATTGGAGAAAAAATAGAATGCACTTTCATATAAATAATATTTATTATGCAACACACAATTATCTTCTCATTAAAAAACTTGTGGAACGGGCTTTTATTATTCGTGAATCACAGAGAGTAACCTGAAGGTAATAACATTGCTTACTGACCTACCAAAAATCAAACACATATTCAATAAGAATATATGTATATATATATATATATATATATATATATATATATATATATATATATATTTATATATATATAAATCCTCATATCATTTTGGCGTCCCTGGCTTGTTCCCGACCTCTAGAGGCTAAATTCAAAATTTCATTTTGACGCCAAAATGATAGGGAAATGAAAATTTCCGTATATTTTTAGTTCCGAAAAATTCCGCTCCAATTTTTAGTGGCGTATATATTTATATATACGCCACTACGAAAATCTCACATTTCTCCGTGTGCGCAATATGATTAAAAAGGGATACAAAGTTTTCTCGTCACGTATACTCCCCTCCCCTAACCCCTCGTTCAGTCAGAGTTAGATATCAGACATTTCGGTGTAAATCAATCAAAATATTCCAGCTGCAAATAATAGCGCTTTTGGCGGTAATTCAGAATAGGACAGCCCTTATATAATTTCAGCGTCCTGCAATCCTTCTACATAAGAAATTGAGGTATGCCAAATTTCACATTCCTTTGTGCGCGCAATATGCTCAAAAAGGGATACAAAGCTTTCTCTTCACGTATACTTCCTTCCCTTTACACTTCGATGAGTGAGATTTAGATATCAGACATATCGGTGTAAATCATTCGAAATATTCCAGCTGCAAATAATAGCGCCTTTAGCGGTAATTCAGAATGGGACAGCCTTTATATAATTTCAGCGTCTTGCAATCCTTCTACATATGAACTTGAGGTATGCCAAATTTCACATTTCTTCGTGCGCGCAATATGCTCAAAAAGGGATACAAAGCTTTCTTTTCACGTATACTTCCTTCCCTTCACTCTTCGGTGGGTGAGATTCAGATAACAGACATTTCAGTGTAAATCATTTGAAATATTCCAGCTGCAAATAATAGCGCCTTCAGCGGTGAATCAGAATAGGACAGCTTGTTTATAATTTCAGCGTCCTGCAAACCTTCTACATATGAACTTCAAGTATGCCGGATCTCACATCCCTTCGTTCGTGCAATATGCTCAAGAAAGGGTACAAAGTTTTCTCTTCACGTATATCTACCTTCCCCTGCCCCTCGTTGAGTGAGAATTAGATATCAGACATTTCGGTGTGAATCATTCGAAATATTCCAGCTGCAAATAATAGCGCCTACAGCGGTAAATCAGAATGGGACACACTGTATATAATCTTAGCGTCCTGCAATCCATCTGCATATGAACTTGAAGTGTGTCAAATCTCACATTTCTCCGTGCGCGCAGTATGCTCAAAAAGGGGTACAATGTCTTCTCTTCACGTATACTGCCCTCCCCTCACCCCTCTTCAAGTGAGGATTTGATATCAGACATATCGGTGTAAATCATTCGAAATATTCCAGCTGCAAATAATAGCGCCTTCAGCGGTAAATCAGAATTGGACACCCTGTATATTATTTTAGCGTCCTGCAATCCTTCTACATATGAACTTTGGGTATGCCAAATCTCACATCCCTTCGTTCGTGCAATATGCTTTAAAAGGGATACAAAATTTTCTCTTCATGTATATTCCTCTCCCCTTACCCCTCGTTAAGTGAGAATAAGATATCAGACATTTCGGTGTAAGTCTTTCGAAATATTCCAGCTGCAAATAATAGCGCCTTCAGCGGTAAATTAGAGTAGGACACCCTGTATATTATTTTAGCGTCCTGCAATCCTTCTACATATAAACTTCAAGTATGTCAAATCCCACATTTCTTCGTGGGCGCAATATGCTTAAAAAGAGATAAAAAGTATTATTTTTACATATTACCCCCTCCCCTTTCCTCTGCCCTTGTGGAGTAAGAATCGAATGTCTGACATTTTTTAATGCGATGTATATTTCTCGAGATAGTCCGGCGCCAATTAATATTGTTCTCAATGATAAATTGGGATATAACATCCTGAAGATATATAATTTGAGCTTCTCGTACTTCCTCTCCTCATGAACTTCAAGTAAGCCAAATCTCATTCTTTCGTGCGCACAATATGCTTGAAAAGGGGTACAAAGTTTTCTATACACGCATTGTTGTGCTCTTTGCGAGTAATTTCAATTAAAAAAAATATTGAGTAGATACACTGTAACTATAAAACACAACTAAAGCCTGTAATCAGCCTCATTTCCTTCATTTTCATCTTTCAGGTATATTTGATGGGAATCAGATTTTTGACCTCACTATTTTACAGCTACTTCGATTTCCTTGTCCCTGAACCATTATAGGAGAGTCCCCGTAGATAACGTAATAATAAAAAAAAGGTAATCAAATATATAATTTTCAGAAGGGCTCCCTGAAGCCAGGGGTCCGAGTGCGTTGCTTCCAATTGCTTCCCTGTAGCGACGCCACTGATTCAAGTACACTTTTTCCCTGAATTCTCAAAAATCAATAGCCATGATCACAAAAACGGTTTACAATTGGTAAGTAACAGCATCTTGTAGAGAGAAAGTGGACCGCAATCTACCGTATTTTTTAGTTCCTGAACTGTCCACTCGACAAGTTGCTGAAAACTTCATTGAATGTCTTTTGTTTTTGGCTACGTAGCCAAAGACATAAATTGTAGCCAAACACTACGTTAGATCAACAAAATGTAGCGGAAGACTACATTGTAGCAATATATATATATATATATATATATATATATATATATATATATATATATATATATATATATATATATATATATATATATATATATATATATATATATATCTATATATATATATACATATATAAATATATAAATATATACGCCACTAAAAATTGAAGCGGAATTTTTCGGAACTCAAAATATACGGAAATTTTCATTTCCCTATCATTTTGGCGTCAAAATGAAATTTTGAATTTAGCCTCTAGAGGTCGGGAACAAGCCAGGAAAAAATTTTGAAGCAATTCTAAAGTGACGTCCGATATACGGACTCCAATTTACAATGGACGCCAGCCAGATTAAATGCAAACGCGCAATATTAGGACGCCAAAATGATATGAGGATTTATATATATATATAAATATATATATATATATATATATATATATATATATATATATATATATATATATATATATATATATATATATATATATATATATATATATATATATATAGATATATATATATATATATATATATATATATATATATATATATATATAAATCACCCTATCAATTTGACGTTCTTACAAAGATGTTCATTTTGACGTCTACTGAAAGGAACGCGTATAGTTGGGATCTGATCGAAGTATATCACATAATTTCTCATGGGCTCTTCAGATTTCACACAGAAATTCCATTTTACGCAATATTCACAGAGTTCCCATTTCCTATACAATATGACCTCCTTTTATAATGACATCAATGTGGCGTCAATAATATACGTTACATATTGCGTTTATAGTGGCGTCCTATCTATATATATGCTTTCACTTCATGTTTGAAGTGGCGTCCCCCTTGTTGCCAGATTTAGTTTTTACAGTCCGATAAGCACCTCTCTTGAGTAGAATGTTCTATCGATGACACATGTGAAGCGATATATTCAAAGGTTTGCGTAGAATTACCTTATTCAAGTTTTGAAATGGGTTGATACTTAAGACATCTTCATAGAGTAGTAATATGTCATTGGTTGATAGAGAACTCATAGTAAATTAAAAGATTTTGCGAAAAAATATGGATTTTTGGTTGATAATTGCTATTTTCGTGTTCTGAAGTAAAATGTATCTGCCTTGTCCGTGAACTTTTGGTAGATTCCATGAATGGAAGTAAGTGAAGGATAATTCAGCAGGAAGGACTTACGGATGTCATATAAATTGTGATAATAACTGCTCTATGGAAATGTGACAAAATTTTGATCTAAACTTGCATTTTGCTGAAGATTTTTCTATAAATGTGTGATGAGGGTCAGTGTGAATATAAATCTTAATTCTGGGAGCTGGAAACCTCCCCTCATCAGGTCATCATATTGTAAAAAAAAGTACAGAGTATATTTGTAATATCCTAAGAGCCGTAAGGCACACAAAAAAATCTCATAACTTCTTTGAAGAGTATTGAATTCTTCACAATCTTAGTTCAGATACTTTTCACTGTGAAATTATCATGTCTACGTCCTCTCTTAATCAACACAAATGCCGGATCAAGATTCATTGAAGCTCATAGGTCGTAATTCAATGAGATCCATGAGCTGGTGACTCAAATGCTTGTGAAATCCTCAAAGTTAAGGCCTCCTTAAGCCAAGGTCCGTGAACCCGTGCCTATCGGGCTTTATGCATAATCTGGCTCTGGTAAGGAATACTTCCTACTCACCTTATCAAATACCCTATACTACTTGGTACATGTCTTAGAGTTCTTCCCTTGGATTCAGCTCTAGCGGATAAAATATTTGTCTACAATTATTATCATATTACCGACTTTCCTCTCAACATTCAAAATATTTAAACTAGTGTTGCTACCCTAATTCAAGTATGCGTTATTGGTTCAATCAATAATCGTCAATTTGAATTATTGAAATGCTGGGAAATCCTCTCTACAGAAAATTTTGGTTGGGAATGAAATTTGGATAGCAACTGTAATGGAGTTTCAGGCAACTAAATGAAACTTTATCTGTGTACTGAGTTATTATTTGTTGCTTTCATAAGATGCCTCATCTTAGTACTTCAATGATAAATACCAGTCTATCGAGTAGTCTTCATACATATCCTTATGAATACCTGAGAGAAAACTCACTTCACTATTATGAATCGATCCTGTTAGATGGAAGATACAAAATAGGAATTATATGGAAGATACAAAAAAGGAATTAGTGTATCAAGACCATGGAGGTGATCTTTTTTGGTCGAATTTGTGGTTCACGGCCGAAACGCCAGCTGAGACCAGAAGAGAGTATCAGAATATTTCGTTTTTTTAGGCGATCATCACGAAAGAATTTAAAGTCACTAAATTTTATTCATTCGTTACTGAAACATTGCAAATGTTTATCTTAGTTGTCATTGAAATTGTCAGATTTTATTGTCTAAAAATGCATATCTACTTCTCTAATTGCAAGATCTATAGAGATTGACGCAAGGATATGATACATATTTCGGCGAAAATTATTTCTAAGACTTCATCAAACTGCCCATAGAGGTAGATGTAAAGTGTCAATCAAGTAGTTTTCATAGATCAGTCCCAAAAAAGTAATATTGGACAGCTCAGTCCCAAAATAGTTATTCAAGTATTAAGGGCAGTAAGTACGGTTTACCGATTGAGAATAATTGTTTGGAGGCCGAGCCTTGGCGAGGTTTGCAAATATTGAGCGAAATCGGTCCTGTGATTATTGACAGTGATGCTTAAAATTTTTTTTGCACGATTGGAAGACCTACCCCAAATATGAATCCTAATATTCTTTTTCAAATTGAGTAACCACTCATAGCGCACTTGCTGTCAGCTGTCAAGTTTGATATTTTATTGTGAATATTCAATCATAAATAACGATAAATAAATTTATACTTTCTGTGGAAGACCACAATTTTTCACTTACCGCTTTTGCTCATGGGCGATAAGTCAGCATAACCATAGTAATCACAGTTTGCCGGTAAAATCAATATACCACCTTTAATGGAGAGCCGGTAAACATATGAATACGCCCAATCGTGCAAATAGTGAATTTAGATAGATGTGTACAAGTAAGTAAAACTCCATGGTAACAAAAAGGGCCATAAAAATACCTTTTCCGTTATAATCGCCTACAAAATTGATTTATAGCACATCGCACATAAACTTCTGAGGCAAAACTGTAACTGATGATAAGTCAACAATTATATGGGCATAAAATTAATCTACGACCAAAATTGTCCAAATATTTGACTCATATTCTTCAAAGTTGCTGGGAGCATGTCGTATATCAGTATTCATTCTTCATATCTTATATATCAATCTGAAGGCAAAAAGTTCCAGCGTTGAGAATGGATTTTGTTGAACTATATACAACCACATTCTCTGATTAGTTTTTCCACAATGCAAATTGGTAAACGTATAATTTTGAAAGTCGTGAGTCTTCCATATCGTATATCCCTAAGAATTTCCTTCGCTGTTCGTGTTGCAATATGGTGCACAAAGTCAGATACTACTTATAATATGAAATAATGAACATTCAATAAGTATCGAAGTAATCCAAGTGAATCTCTTTCAACTTACTTGTACAAAGTATAAGTAAGTAGTATTGTTGAACCGCCAGAATCACATTTCGAGATTTTGATGGAAATTCTCGTTTTGAGCATCCCTAAATGCATTTTGACTATTTTCGGCTTGACTTCGGTACGTACGTATGAATGTATGTATCTATATAGTTGAATTTTGTATTTGAGACTGGTCCAAAGTCTAGTTTTGCATCCCCTATTATGGTTGCAATCGTCTGTACCGCAAATGCACTGTACTTGGAATTTTTTTTGAATTTTCCTGAGGCATCTTAATGGTTATTTTCTATTTTAATATTAATTGGCCGTGCTTAAATTGTACAGTCTATTCGAGTTTCTTGTTTTAATTCAAAACAATCAGGCGTGGAGTATTGAAATTTCGTATCAAACACTTCTATGAAACCTAATTGTACACCTTGCATTATGACTGCAGTCGGATTACACAGGAGCGCAGTTTACTAAGCACGTTTTCGAATTTTCATATAAATCCAGAACAATCAGCCGTAGAATCTTGAAATTTTGTATCTAAAGAAATTGTAGCATTCGAATTATAACTTACTATTCTCATAACAATCTAATAGCTGGAAGTAAGCTTTATCTGACAATCTTTCTCAAGTTTTCGCATAAATTCGAGACTTAGGCCGTAGAATGATGAAATTTGGTATTTGAGACTGCTAAAGCGTTCCATGGCCAGTTGCACCGCTGTCACTTAAATTTTAGGTGCCACCTAACTCAACAATATCGTATCAAAATTTGAAAATTGAATGTGACATGAACATTGCTGTCCTTATTTCGATTCGACATTTTTTGAATAAGTGAAGTTTAAAATTTGAGTTAGAGCGGTACAACTGACCAATAATGAACTGTAGCATCTGGATGATTGAATTATCATCTCAAATTTTGGTTGAAGTCGATTTTGCCTAGAGTCAATATTAGTATCAACTGTTAGTTATTGAGTCAAAAGATGTACAAGTAAGACATGTTGTGTCCACATTAATTTTTTTTCATGTTTTCGAGCAAAACGGTGTTATATCTTTCATCAAAGATTAAATATGGAATGCAAAATTGTTCAAAATGCTACCAGCCTAATTTTGCCACCACATAATATTATCCTTGTCTATTCTTCTCCTTTCCCTTCCGAACTGAGCAGGGGGTAGCACCATGGTTTTTTCCTAAGGTAGTTGACCTTCACTATCAATTGGTACTAGTTTCAATCATAAGATCTAACAGGGAAGTTGATCCTAACAAAAATGAACAATAGTAACCTTTTTCCGACACTTGAAGCAGAATTCTAGATTTATAAAGTCTGTCACCTCATTGACCACAATATTCTCGATTGATTCATATTATACAATTTAACCATAAGCTCGATCAGGAAACTTGAGGTGCGGCCGGCTCCCCGACTTCAAGAAATGTTTTCACATAGTTGCGACAACAGAGCCAATATTCATCTAACCACATACTGAATAAGAGAAGCGATGATATGATAACTCGCACAAATTGAAATATGAGATAGAATGGATGTATGTTATATGGAATCAGTTTGAGCATATCATTTCCAGACTACAATTATTGTTAAATACATTCAATAAATAGCCCTTTGCAAAAATCGGGCAATCGAATAGGTAAAGCTCTCATTTGAAAAAAATTCAACTTGTACCTTGAACCAAATTGTGGCTTTTCACAGTAACTCAAATTATCTTCTGGTGTATCTGTTACCGACAGATTCAAGAAAAATAAAGCATCATTTTCGTTACTTACACAAAATTGTTCCGGTTTCATGTTGCCAGTGAATTCTAAATTGAACAAAAAGAAAAACTCAAATAATGTTTTCGCCAAGTTCCAATTTATATGTATGTTGTATACCAACTCTTTACATTTTTCAGCCATGATGGATGTGATATCCTGTAATAGATTACATTATTAGGAGCAAAAATTAGTTTTCATTCCCTTGTATATCACAAGCTTATATTAATCTTATAATGTATTACAGGAGATATGTAATAATGATAATTCATCCATCCATTCTAACTTCCTTTCGATCACACTGAGAGTGCAGCTTTGTGACCATCAGGGACTTCAAAAACATGAATAATTTGAGATTCATCAATTTGGTCCTAGTAACAGCAATGATGAACTTGCAACAAAAATGTTCCACTTGCTTTGTACAAACGATATAATTTGTTTTTCTAAAGCAATTATAAGACCACATCACGGATGAAATAGCGAGTTCTCACATTCTATAGTGATCCTAATCGAACTTACGGTCAAATTTTATATGAATCAATCAAGAATATAGTGGTCAATTGGGACTTTTTAAATCTGGAATCTTGTCCTAAGCGTCAGAAAAAGGCTACTTCCGGTCAATTTTCGTCAGAGTCAACTTCTCTGATAGAACTTATAATTAAAACTGGTACTTGTTAGTAGCGAAGGTCGGATACTCCAAGAAAAAACCAAGGTATCACCCTCTGCCCTGTCGTTTAGAACTTCCCTAATGATTGTTGTGCTTTTTCCTCTGTTTTGAATGGAACAGAGGTAGTATCCTGGTTTTGTCCTGAAGCACTTGACCTCTGCAATCGATTGATACTAGTTTCAGATTAACCACGAACTTATTGACCGGATATGGCCTTTTTTCGATCCTTTGGACTAGACCCTGGATTTATAAAGGTGACATCCTAATGACTACTATATCTTCGATCAATTCATATACAATTCGGCCCTAAATCTGACTAGGAACGTTAAGGTGCGGTCGGCTCTTGAACTATTAGAAAGAGGTACATGAATTTGCTCACTTACTCCTCATACTTGAGTCAGTACTCAACTGTTTTTTCCTAATATTTCAAATTGACTGCTCAAAATTTAAGTTGATAAAGAATTACTTCTAAGCAAGAATAATTTCTGACATCGAGTAATTGTACTATAATACTTCAGTCTGCAATAAAATATTGGTGGAAATATTATGCTATGACATACATAAGAAATGCAATTCCAATCTCAAGCCATACTCCCAACAAATTCCATGTCAGAAGCGCAAGCATCTGTTTCATTATCGATCGACGTTCTGCGACAGTGTTGTCAAGTTTCTGGACGCCAGTATGAATGCGAAATATATGAAGAGGGAATATACACGTATATTTTTGACGCCACTGAAAATTGGAGCGGAATTTTTCGGAACTAAAAATATACGAAAATTTTCATTTCCCTATCATTTTGGCGTCAAAATGAAATTTTGAATTTAGCCTCTAGAGGTCGGGAACAAGCCAGGAAAAAATTTTAAAGCAATTCTAAAGTGGCGTCCGATATACAGACTCCAATTTACAATGGACGCCAGATTAAATGCAAACGCGCAATATTAGGACGCCAAAATGATATGAGGATTTATATATATATATATATATATATATATATATATATATATATATATATATATATATATATATATATATATATATATATATATATATATATATATATATATATATATATATATATATATATAAATCCTCATATAATTCTGGCGTCCTAATATTGCGCGTTTGCATTTAATCTGGCGTCCATTGTAAATTGGAGTCCGTATATCGGACGCCACTTTAGAATTGCTTCAAAATTTTTTCCTGGCTTGTTCCCGACCTCTAGAGGCTAAGTTCAAAATTTCATTTTGACGCCAAAATGATAGGGAAATGAAAATTTTCGTATATTTTTAGTTCCGAAAAATTCCGCTCCAATTTTCAGTGGCGTCAAAAATATACGTGTATATTCCAACTTCATATATTTCGCCATCATATTGGCGTCCAGAAACTTGACAACACTGTCGCAGAACATCAATCGATAATGAAACAGATGCTTGCGCTTCTGACATGGAATTTGTCGGGAGTATGGCTTGAATTTGGAATTGCATTTCTTATGTATGTCATAACATAATATTTCTACCAATATTTTATTGCAGACTTATATTATAGTACAGTTACTCGATGTCAGAAACTATTCTTGCTTAGAAGTAATTATTTATCAACTTAAAATTTTAGCAGTCAATTTGAAATATTAGGAAAAAACAGTTGAGTACTGACTCAAGAATGAGGAGTAAGTGAGCAAATTCATGTACCTCTTTCTAATAGTTCAAGAGCCGAACGCATCTTAACGTTCCTAGTCAGATTTAAGGCCGAATTGTATATGAATTGATCGAAGATATAGTAGTCATCAAGATGTTACCTTTATAAATCCAGGATTTAGTCCTAAGGATCAAAAAAAGGCCATATCCGGTCAATAAGTTCGTGGAGAAGTTGACTCAGACGAAAATTGACCGGAAGTAGCCTTTTTCTGACGCTTAGGACAAGATTCCAGATTTAAAAAGTCTGTCATCCAAATGACCACTATATTTTTGATTGATTCATATAAAATTTGACCGTAAGTTCGATTAGGGAACTCGCTATTTCATCCGTGTTGTGGTCTTATAATTTTTGTACAAAAACAAATTATATCGTTTGTACAAAGCAAGTGGAACATTTTTGTTGCAAGATCATCATTGCTGTTATTGGGACCAAATTGATGTATCTCAAATTATTCATGTTTTTGAAGTCCCTGATGGTAACAAAGTTGCATTCTCAGTGTGATCGAAAGCAAGTTAGAATGGATGGATGAATTATCATTATTACATATCTCCTGTAATACATTATAAGATAAATATAAGCTTGTGATATACAAGGGAATGAAAACTAATTCTTGCTCCTAATAATATAATCTATTACAGGATATCACATCCATCATGGCTGAAAAATGTAAAAAGTTGGTATACAACATACATATAAGTTGGGACTTGGCGAAAACATTACTTGAGTTTTTTTTTTCGTTCAATTTAGAATTCACTGGCAACATAAAACCGGAAAAATTTTGTGTAAGAAACGAAAATGTTTCTTGTTTTTTCTTGAATCTGTCGGTAACAGAGTACACTAGAAGATAATTTGAATTACTGTGAAAAGCCACAATTTGGTTCAAGGTACAAGTTGAATTTTTTTCAAAGGAGAGCTTTAACTATTCAAGTGCCCGGTTTCTGCAAAGGGCTATATATTCAATGTATTCAAAAATAACTGTAGTTTGGGAATGATATGCTCAAACTGATTCCATATAACATACATCCATTCTATCTCATATTTCAATTTGTGCGAGTTATCATATTATCGCTTCTCTGATTCAGTTTGTGGATAGATGAACATTGACTTTGTTGTCGCAACTGTGTGAAAACATTTCTTGAAGTCGGGGAGGCGGTTGCACCTCAAGCTCCCTGATCGAACTTATGGTCAAATTGTATAATATGAATCAATAGAGAATATTGTGGTCAATGAGATGACGGACTTTATAAATTTAGAATTCTGCTTCAAGTGTCGGAAAAAGGTTACTATTGTTCATTTTTGTTAGGATCAACTTCCCTGTTAGATCTTATGACTGAAACTAGTACCAATTGATAGTGAAGGTCAAATGCCTTAGGAAAAAACCATGCTCCGTTCGGAAGGGAAAGGCGAAGATTAGACAAGGATAATATTATGTGGTGACAAAATTAGGCTGGTAGCATTTTGAACAATTTTGCATTCCATATTTGATCTTTGATGAAAGATATAACACCGTTTTGCTCGAAAACATGAATAAAATCTAATATGAACACCACATGTCTTACTTGTACATCTTTTGACTCAATAATTAACAGTTGATACTAATATTGACTCTAGGCAAAATAGACTCCAATCAAAATTTGAGATGATAATTCAATCATTCAGATGCTACAGTTCATTATTTGTCAGTTGTACCGCTCTTACTAGAATTTTAAACTCCACTTATACAAAAAATGTCGAATCGAAATAAGGACAGCAATGTTCATGTCACATCCAATTTTCAAATTTTGATACGATATTATTAAGTTAGGTGGCATCTAAAATCTAAGTGACAGCGGTGCAACTGGCCATGGAACGCTTTAGCAGTCTCAAATACCAAATTTCATCATTCTACGGCCTAAGTCTCGAATTTATGCGAAAACTTGAGAAAGATTGTCAGATAAAGCTTACTTCCAGCTAATAGATTGTTATGAAAATATTAAGTTATTATTCGAATGCTACAATTTCTTTAGATACAAAATTTCAAGATTCTACGACTGATTGTTCCGGATTTATATGAAAATTCGAAATGTGCTTAGTAAACTGCACTCCTGTTTAATCCGACTGCAGTCATAATACAAGGTGTACAATTAGGTTTAATAGAAGTGTTTGATACGAAATTCCAATACTCCACGCCTGATTGTTTGGAATGAATACAAGAAACTCGAATAGACTGTGCAATTTCAGCACAGCCAATTAATATTAAAATAGAAAATAAACATTAAGCCTCAGGAAAATTCAAAAAAATTTCCAAGTTCAGTGCATTTGCGGTACAGACGATTGCAACCATAATAGGCGCTGCAAAACTAGACTTTGGACCAGTCTCAAATACAAAATTCAACTATGTAGATACATACATTCATACGTACGTACCGAAGTCAAGCCGAAAATAGTCAAAATGCATTTAGGGATGCTCAAAACAAGAATTTCCATCAAAATCTTGAAATGTGATTCAGGCGGTTCAACAATACTACTTATTTATACTTTGTACAAGTGAGTTAAAAGAGATTCACTTGGATTACTTCGATACTTATTGAATGTTCATTATTTCTTATTATAAGTAGTATCTGACTTTGTGCAATATTGCAACACGAACAGCGAACGAAATTCCTAGGGATATATGATATGTGTAAGGGTCAGCAAATTCAGAGTTTGCTGAACTCTGACGAAATTGAGGAATGTGCTTTCTTGCAAGCAAGCAATAGAGGTATATGAACTATTTGTAAATACGATTGACGTCAATAACGAATATTGTTATATTAGCATTTTGGAATTGATATATAGAAGTCAATAAGTAAGTCAGTGACGATAGTTATGGGTTAGTCAAGTTATGAGTAGTCAAGTATGAGAAGTTAGTTAGTTATGAGTTAGTCAAGGAGGATGTAGTTAGTTAGTGATAATGTAGTTAGTGATAAGTTAGTTAGTGCGTGTGTTAAGAAGTTAGAAGTTTGTAAATATTCATCGATGTAGTTTGAAAGCCGGTGAGCAATCGGAGTTTGGTAACTTGATCGTTATATTCTTTATCCTTTTAAATACATTCTATTATTTGTTAAACGTGCAAATTATTCCAAGTTCCTGTGCAAGTCATTCTCCTCCTTCAGAAGTATTCCAAGAGTAAATAAGTACAAATATAATATCCTCACAGTTCAGCAAAGAACCCAATCTACCAAAATATAAATTTATTGTAAGTGGGAAACCCTTACATATGGAAGACTCCCGACTTTCAAAATTATACGTTTACCAATTTGCATTGTGGAAAAACTAATCAGAGAATGTAGCTGTGCATAGTTCAACAAAATCCATTCTCAACGTTTGAACTTTTTGCCTTTAGATTGATATATAAGATTTGAAGAATGAATACTGATATACGACATGCTCCCAGCAACTTTGAAGAATAGGTGTCAAATATTTGGACAATTTTGGTTGTAGATTAACTTTATGCCCACATAATTGTTGTATTTATCATCAGTTACAGTTTTGCTTCAGAAGTTTATGTGCGATGTGCTATAAATCAATTTTGTAGGCGATTATAACGGAAAAGGTATTTCTATGGCCCTTTTTGTTACCATGGAGTTTCACTTACTTGTACACATCTATCTAAATTCACTATTTGCACGATTGGGCGTATTCATATGTTTACCGGCTCCCCATTCAAGGTGGTATGTTGATTTTACCGGCAAACTGTGATTACTATGGTTATGCTGACTTACCGCCCATGAGCAAAAGCGGTAAGTGAAAAATTGTGGACTTCCACAGAAAGTATAAATTTATTTATCGTTATTTATGATTGAATATTCATATATAATATCATGAGTGGTTGAATTTTACCGGAAAAATTTTTAGATTGTTACGAGAGCTTGTTGCTTAGCAATTTATTGAGTGATATTGACAAAAAAATCACTAGCTGTCAAGCGAGTGATTTTTGATTAATATCACGAAATAAATTGGTAACAAGCTCTCGTAACAATCTAAAAATTTTGCCAGGTTAAATTCAAAATACGAATGGCATTCGGAAGATTATTTTTCCCATCCAAATTCATCAATATATTCCAGAGACTCGATTCTGAATCTGCTCATTTTCACATTCAATCTGTCTGTCAGTTTGACAGATGCTGAATCAACGCAGCTGAATGTTCTTTGTTTTGTATATATAACCAACAGACAAAATTTCCAAAAAATTTCCACTTGAAAACCGTGTAGGTTGTACCACGTGACGTCGAATGGTGCAATTCTATTGGTCGAAATTTGGATGGTAAAAATAATCACAATAAAATGTCAAACTTGACAGCTGACAGCGAGTGCGCTATGAGTGGTTACTCAATTTGAAAGAGAATATTAGGTTTCATATTTGGGGTAGGTCTTCTAATCGTGCAAAAAATTTTGTGAGCATCACTGTCAATATTTACAGGACCGATTTCGCTCAATATTCGCAAACCTCGCCAAGGCTCGACCTCCAAACAATTATTCTCAATCGGTGAACCGTACTTACTGACCTTAATACTTGAATAACTATTTTGGGACTGATCTGTCCAATATTACTTTTTTGGGACTGATCTATGAAAACTACTTGATTAACATTTCACACTCACCTCTATGGGCAGTTTGATGAAGTCTTAGAAACAATTTTCGCCGAAATATGTATCATATTCTTCCGTCAATCTCTATAGATCTTGCAATTAGAGAGGTAGATACGCATTTTCAGACAATAAAATAAGACAATTACAATGGCAACTAAGAAAAACATTCGCAATGTTTCAGAAACGAATGAATAAAATTCAGTGATTTTGAATTCTTTCGTGATGATCGCCTAAAAAAACGAAATATTCTGATACTCTCTTCTGGTCTCAGCTGGCGTTTCGGCCGTGAACCACAAATTCGACCAATAAAGATCACCTCCATGGTCTTGATACACTAATTCCTTTTTTGTATCTTCCATATAATTCCTATTTTGTATCTTCCATCTAACAGGATCGATTCATAATGGTGAAGTGAGTTCTCTCTCAGGTATTCATAAGTATATGTATGAGGACTACTCGATAGACTGGTATTTATTATTGAAGTACTAAGATGAGGCATCTTATGAAAGCAACAAATAATAACTCAGTACACAGATAAAGTTTCATTTAGTTGCCTGAAACTCCATTACTGTTGCTATCCAAATTTCATTCCCAACCAAAAGTTTCTGTAGGGAAGATTTCCCAGCATTTCAATAATTTAATTTGACAATTATTGATTGAACTGATAACGCATACTTGAATTAGGGTGGCAACATTAGTTCAAATATTTTGAATGTTGAGAGGAAAGTCGGTAATATGATAATAATTGTAAACAAATATTTTATCCGCTAGAGCTGAATCCAAGGGAAGAACTCTAAGACATGTACCAAGTAGTATAGGGTATTTGATAAGGTGAGTAGGAAGTATTCCTTACCAGAGCCAGATTATGCATGAAGCCCGATAGGCACGGATTCACGGACCTTGGCTTAAGGAGGCCTCAACTTTGAGGATTTCACAAGCATTTGAGTCACCAGCTCATGGATCTCATTGAATTACGACCTATGAGCTTCAATGAGTCTTGATCCGACATTTGTGTTGATTAAGAGAGGACGTAGACATGATAATTTCACAGTGAAAAGTATCTGAACTAAGATTGTAAAGAATTCAATACTCTTCCAAGAAGTTATGAGATTTTTTTGTGTGCCTTACGGCTCTTAGGATATTGCAAAAATACTCTGTACTTTCCTTCACAATATGATGACCTGATGAGGAGAGGTTTCCAGCTCCCAGAATTAAGATTTATATTCACACTGACCCTCATCACACATTTATAGAAAAATCTTGAACAAAATGCAAGTTTAGACCAAAATTTTGTCACATTTCCATAGAGCAATTATTATCACGATTCATATGACATCCGTAAGTCCTTCCTGATGAATTATCCTTCACATACTTCCATTCATGGAATCTACCAACAGTTCACGGACATGGCAAATACATTTTACTTCAGAACTCGAAAATAGCAATTAACAATCAAAAATCCATATTTTTTCGCGAAATCTTTCAATTTACTATAAGTTCTCTATCAACCAATGACATATTACTACTTTGTGAAGATGTCTTAAGTATCAACCCATTTCAAAACTTGAATAATGTTATTCTACGCAAACCTTTGAATATATCGCTTCACATGTGTAATCGATAGAACATTCAACGCAAGAGAGGTGCTTGTCGGATTGTAAAAACTAAATCTGGCAACAAGGGAAACGCCACTTCAAACATGAAGTGAAAGCATATATATAGATAGGACGCCACTATAAACGTAATATGTAACGTATATTATTGACGCCACATTGATGTTATGATGAAAGGAGGTCATATTGTATAGGAAATGGGAACTCTGTGAATATTGCGTGAAATTGAATTTCTGTGTGAAATCTGAAGAGCCCATGAGAAAATATGTAATATACTTCGATCAGATCTCAACTATACGCGTTCCTTTCAGTAGACGCCAAAATGAACATCTTTGTAAGGACGTCAAATTGATAGGGTGATTTATATATATATATATATATATATATATATGTATATATATATATATATATATATATATATATATAGATATATATATATATATATATATATATATATATATATATATATATATATATATATATATATATATATATATATATATATATATATATATATTAATATATATAAATTACGTGTCACGTTGTTTGTCCGCGATGGACTCCTAAACTACTTAACCGATTTGAATCAAATTTGCAAACCGTGTGCGGTTTGATCCAACTTGAAAGATAGGATAGCTTACATCTCAAATTATAGTCGCAATATTATTTTATTGCAAATTATTTGTCTATTATTTGACATTTACAATTATCTGTTAGCTCCAAATGATTTTAACAGATGGCGACATCTGTTGACTGGATTGAGTAAGCAATTAATAGATGGCGCTGCTATGTTTGACCTACAAACGTATCATATAAGCTACAATTTAATAGCATAACCACTACGTGTTGTCGGGGCTAAAGTATAGGTTAAATTTATTTTGTAGTAAACGAAATACAGTGAAATTCAATTGTTTTTACTTTTCCAATTTTTGGTATTAGCATAGCCGGCTACGTGTTACTTAGACTAAAGTGTAGATTAAATTTATATTATAGTGAAGATAATACAGTGAAATTATTCCTGCTTTTTAATTATTTGTTCCTCATTGTTCAAAACTATTTAATTGAAATATATACATGTAAGTATTATCACATAGTTATAAAAGTTGATTAAAATATCTATGAGAAAATGTTACAAAGCTCCCCACGCTTTTTCAATAATTGTACAAATATTTTTTTTTAATTATTTTTATTTAACCTCTATAAAAAATTATTTCGCATATCTCAATTTAATGTGCCATAATAGCATATTTTTCAGCTTTTTTTTTCTAATATTTAAACGTTTAAATTATTATTTTCAGTGCAATGCCACCGAAAAAATCTAACCTCAACAACGCGAGGAGCAGAGAGGCACGACGCGAACGTGTTGAAAGAGCTCATCAGTCGGCAGAACAAATCGCAACAAGAAATGCAGCTCAAAGAATCAGGACAACAGAGGGTCGTGCACAAGAATCTCAGGAACAGCGTGACGAACGTCTGTCTGCGACAGACTATCAGGAGAACAAGAGCGGCACGAGAACGAAACATAGCTACAGCACGAGTACAAGAACGACAAAGGCAGCAGACCAGCCGCTCATTAACACGTACATCATTTGTTCGTCTTGCTTTCGAATATGCACCAGATATTAACTATTCTGCGCATTCAAAAATTGCTATCGGTGCAATGGATAAAGTATGTCAATATTGTCAGGCATTGAAGTTTCGGAATGAAACACCCGGCATGTGCTGCGCATCAGGAAAAGTTGTGCTGTCACCTCTACCCACTCCGCCGGAACCTTTATTATCCCTTCTTGCTGGCGATTCAGATGATTCAAAATTATTTTTGCGTAAGATACGCAAATTCAATTCTTGCTTCCAAATGACGTCATTTGGGGCAACTAAAATTTGCGATCTCGCATCCGATGGACGTAATTTTGAAACTACATTTAAAATACAAGGCCAGGTGTACCATAAAATCGGGTCATTGATACCAATGCCTGATGATGATCCGAAATTTCTTCAAATTTATTTTATGGGCAATTGTGAAGAGCGCGTGACAACTCAGTGCCAGTATAATTTCATTGAACAAGGAGAGGAAAGAGCAATGGTAATGTTGCTAGAAAATTTTTTAGAAGATCAGAATCAACTAATTCGATTGATTAAAAGAGTTTCGCCACGATTGCAAAATGACAACTATCAAATCGTCATAAAAGCCGACAAAGTACCATTAGGTGAACATGCTGGCAGATTCAACGCTCCAACTGTTGATGAGGTTGCTGTTATTATGGTTGGTGATCCAGTTGACAAAAGAGCTATAAAAATTACTCGGCGAGACAACACTGTCAGTACGATTTCGGATTTACACCGTTCATATGACGCACTACAATATCCATTAATATTTTGGCAAGGACAAGATAAATATCACCTTAACATCAAACAGTGTGATCCAAATACCGGTAAATTTGACAATTAACTATTTATTTTCTTACTGTATGTACGGATTTTAATTTTGTATTGCATTTATTTTTTTATTTTTTTTTAGGTGCTTATGGAAATAAGAAAGTTAGTTCAATGAACTACTACGCACACCGATTGATGGTTAGACTAAATCAGGACAACTATATTCTACGATATCGTCAGCTATTCCATCAATACATTGTTGATATGTTTGCTAAGGCTGAAAGCGAACGCTTGCGATTTATTCGATACAACCAGGCTAAATTACGATCGGAAGAATATATTCACTTACGAGATGCTGTTGCTGGAAACATCGATGGAAATTTAAATGCCAATGACATCGGCAATGCTTTCATTTTACCTTCAAGCTACATCGGCAGTCCACGGAACATGCAGGAATACATACAAGATGCGATGACTTACGTACGTTATTACGGTCGACCGGATTTGTTTATTACATTCACATGTAATCCGAATTGGAAAGAGATACAAACTTTACTATTACCAGGACAGCAAGCAATTCATCGTCATGATATAACTGCGCGTGTGTTCAAACAAAAATTGAAATCCTTTATTGATTTTATTGTTAAATATTTAGTTTTTGATATCACACGTTGTTGGCTGTATTCCATTGAGTGGCAAAAGCGAGGTTTGCCTCATGCCCACATTTTAATTTGGCTTCAAGATAAAATTCGTCCAGAAGAAATTGATCAAATAATTTCAGCCGAAATTCCAGACCCATCAATTGATCAAGAATTATTTGATATTGTTACTAAACACATGATCCATGGGCCGTGTGGTGCTTTCAACATGACGTCACCATGTATGGAAAATGGAAGATGTAAAAAAAATTTTCCAAAGCCGCATACCAATGACACTATCACGGATATTGACGGTTATCCAATGTATCGCCGCAGAAATACTGAGAATGGTGGCCACACATTCACAGTGCGATTGCCGAATTATCCAAATCAAGTAGAATTTGATAATCAGTGGGTGGTACCATACTCACCATTACTTTTAAAAACTTATGAAGCTCATATCAATGTTGAGCTTTGCAGTTCTGTAAAATCAATTGAGTACATTTGTAAATATGTAAACAAAGGCAGTGATTTGGCCATATTTGAAGTACAAAATATAAATAACAATGACGAAATAGCACGATACCAAATGGGCAGAAACATTAGCATTAATGAAGCTATTTGGCATATTCTTAGCTTTCCCATACACGAAAGAGATCCTTCTGTCCAGCATCTAGCAATACATCTTGAAAACGGTCAACGTGTGTACTTCACTGAAGAAAATGTTCTTCAACGAGCACTTGAGGCTCCAAAAACGACACTAACTGAATTTTTTACATTGTGTCAAAAATCTGACATTTTTGGCCAGTTCGCAAAGACATTGATATATGCTGATGTTCCACGTTATTTTACATGGAACAAATCCAGTAAAAAATGGGAGCCACGAAAACAAGGAAAACCACATCCTTCCATTACAGGCATATTTAAAGCTAAGACATTGGGGCGACTTTACACGGTACATCCAAAGCAACGTGAGTGCTTCTATTTACGTTTGTTATTAGTGAATGTTCCCGGACCAACGTCTTTTGAATTTCTGCGAACAGTTAATGGTCGAGTATTCAATACATACCAAGACGCATGTCGTGAACTGCAATTGCTAGAAGACGATAACCATTGGGACTTAACACTTGCTGATGCTGCGTTGACATCAACGCCCAATAACATTCGTCAGCTGTTTGCAATTATTTTGACGACATGTTATCCATCGCAAGCACAAACTTTGTGGGAAAAATATAAAAATTGTATGACCGAGGACATATTGCATCGAATAAGACAAACAGATCAAGGCCAAAACATAGATTATACGCCAGAGATGTATAATGAAGCGTTAGTGTTGATCAAGGATTTATGTGTTTTAATTTCAAATTTACCACTTAATCATTATGGTATGCCATCACCTTATCGTCCAGCCACCGACTTAGTAAACACCGATTTACAACGAGAAAAACAATATGACCATGGTAATTTAGCAACAATTATCGTGAACAGTGAGCCATTACTAACAACAGAACAAAAAATTATTTATGATCGGATTATGCTGGCTGTTGCTGCTGAACAAGGCGGTTTTTTTTTTCTTGGACGCACCAGGTGGTACCGGTAAGACATTTTTGATATCGTTGATTCTTGCCAAAGTACGGTCGCAACAGAAAATCGCATTGGCAGTTGCATCGTCAGGCATTGCGGCTACTTTGCTAGATGGTGGGCGAACGGCACATTCAACATTCAAGCTGCCATTGGACATTCATAATAAACCAAATACAATATGTGACATAAAAAAGAATAGTGGAATAGCTGCAGTGTTGCGGAAGAGTTCAATAATAATTTGGGATGAGTGCACAATGGCTCACAAATATTCACTCGAAGCATTGCATAGAACTCTACAAGATTTGAACGGCAATAATAAACTTTTCGGTGGTGCTATCTTACTTTTGTCTGGTGATTTCCGACAGACCTTACCGGTTATACCTCGCTCTACATTCGCAGATGAGATTAATGCATGTTTGAAACAATCATTTTTATGGCGAAGTGTTGAAACTCTTCGATTGACCATAAACATGCGCGTACGATTGCAAAATGATCCATCAGCACAAATATTCTCGGAACAATTACTAGATATTGGGAACGGTAAAATAGAGCTGCAACCAAATACACAATGCATTAAACTGCCAGACAATTTCTGCACTGTTCTTCAGGAAAAAAATGAATTGAGCTAGAGTATTTTTCCGGATATACAGAATAATTACTTGAATCATGACTGGCTCAGTCATCGGGCGATTTTGGCAGCTAAAAATGTTGATGTTGACGAAATTAACTTCCAGATACAACAGTTGTTACCAGGCGATCTGATGTCTTTTAAATCAATCGATACTGTTGTTGATGAAAATGAAAGTGTAAATTTTCCAGTTGAATTTTTAAATTCACTGGATATACCTGGAATGCCACCACATAATCTTCGATTAAAGATTGGTTCCCCTATTATTCTCCTACGTAATTTGAATCCACCTCAATTATGCAACGGTACGCGTTTGGTCATCAAAAAGATTACCGGAAATATTCTTGAAGCAACCATTTTAACTGGAAAGTTTAAAGGAAAAGTGGTCCTGTTGCCACGTATTCCAATGATACCGTCAGATTCTACCATACCCTTCAAAAGGCTACAGTTTCCAATTCGTTTAGCTTTTGCCATGTCTATAAATAAGTCTCAAGGCCAAACAATGTCCATTTGTGGTTTAGATTTAGAAAATCCATGTTTTTCTCATGGACAACTATATGTTGCATGTTCACGTGTAGGGAAACCGTCGAATCTATTTGTGTTAGCTAAAGACAGGTTAACTAAAAATATTGTTCACCGATTAGTGCTAAATTAAGTTGAAATTAAAAGTATTTATAATTTAAAATAATGAATATTATTGTTAAAGATTTAAGACTATCTGCCCTACCTACCTCATTCATAAGTTTGAGTGTCACATGTTATTTACTAATAACTTTGTAATTTACTCATTTGTTACAAATTTGAATAAAAATGATAATAAATTTTAAAATTAATTCTTTTGTATTGATTTTTGCTCAATATCAACTGTACGAAAATTTTAATCAATCGTGCTCAAAGTCCTTCCCCTTCAAATCCCAATCCAGTGGATTTTTATACCAGCTTCAACGTTTCCGTCTTCGTTCGTAAATAATAATTTCATTGTATTGAGGGGTTACAGTAGTAGAAAATCTGTCATGAAGGTCGCCATATTTTTTTACAAATGGCATCCATGTAAAAAAGCATGGTGGTCCCCATGACTGATGTTCTCCTACCGTTCCTTTTAAATGGTTTACTACAATGTAATATAACAAAAATCATAGCCACAGCAACGCGTGGCCGGGTCTGCTAGTATATATATATATATATATATATATATATATATATATATATATATATATATATATATATATATATATATATATATATATATATATATATATATATATTTATATATGTATATATATATATATATATATATATATATATATATATATATATATATATATATATATATATATATATATATATATATATTTATATATACATATAAATCCTCATATCATTTTGGCGTCCTAATATTGCGCGTTTGCATTTAATCTGGCGTCCATTGTAAATTGGAGGCCGTATATCGGACGTCACTTTAGAATTGCTTCAAAATTTTTTCCTGGCTTGTTCCCGACCTCTAGAGGCTAAATTCAAAATTTCATTTTGACGCCAAAATGATAGGGAAATGAAAATTTCCGTATATTTTTAGTTCCGAAAAATTCCGCTCCTATTTTTAGTGGCGTATATATTTATATATTTATATATATATATAAGTTAAGTTAACGATTATTCGTTGACTTTAAAAAAAACTATTTATTTTATTACAAGTACAGATTCAGAATTTATCAACAACAATATTAGATGTTAACTACTTAAGATACAGAATGTGACCAACTAATATGTTCTACAAAGTTCATAAGGTTGACACCTTACACGCTTACACGTGTTTGGACTTTGGTCTCGCAGAAATGTGGAAATCATGGTGTCATCAAGAATTGCTGGAAAGTTGTTACTATAACTCCTCCCTCCTTAGAACTGGGCATCGCCGGGAAGTCTCAGCTCTTGCATAGGGGTTGATTGGTTTTGGTCCTGTTGTCCTCGCTGGATTAGTCTACGTTGAATAAACTTTTTCCTGAGATAAACTGTGAACATGATAACGCCAAGAATTATTAAAATGATGTACAATATTATAACTGAATAATTGGTGTCATCAATGTTGATTCTCTCTTCTATGTCTTCATATTTGTTGATAGGAAATTTCAAATCTTCTATGCTGTTGAGCTCGATGACTAGTTTTGGGATTTGTGTCTTGTTCAAGTCTAGATTGAAGTTTTCAAATATTGCAGGCTTGCCAAAAGTTTCTTCTTTCAATTTCAATAATTTATTTCTAAAATTCAGTTGACATTTGTTATTCTTGAGAAGAAATATTCCTTGTAGATTTTTTATTTCATCGCTTTTGTTACATGACAGATGAATTATTTCATTTGTTGGGAAGACAAGCAAAAACTGATTGATATCTTCAATTATTTCGATGTGGTTCTTCTTAATGGTGAGTTTTGTATATTGACAATTTTTATTATTGCCGTAAAATATGATATTTTTCTCGCATGTTTCGTTGTTGACTTCGTTCGCTTTGTTGACACATTGAAAATTTATTCCTCTCGTACAAGCTTCACTTAAAGATATCAAGTCGCCATCAGCTGATTTCAGAAAGTAGTTCTTATCAGGGATAATAGTAATGAATTCGTCACGATGTTTGGTTGGGATAGGAACAAGATGATATAATTCAAATTGTTTGTCATAATTTATCGGGATCTCTATGAAATAAAAAATTCTTTCTGATTCTAATTTACAATTGACATTGATTAATTTTTCAATTTCAAACATATTTTCTGGAATGGGTTCAAAAGGTAATTCATTATTATAATACTTATAAATTTTCTCTAACTCTGATCGAAGATCATTAATTTTGATTATGCTAGGATGCAAGGTATGAAGCTTACAAAATGTTAGCGAATTTTCTATTTCTTGTAACGTATTCAATATCATTGTATAAAGAATATCAAATTGATTATAAATATCTTGAATAAAAAGTCTGTCTATATTATCGGTTTCGCTGATGACAATATGCGATAATTGCTCAATTTTTGATTTCAATTCTAACTCATTATGTCTTATTGTTTCGATAGTTTTATTAAATTCTTCGATAATTTGATTATTTACAGAATACTGATTTTTCAACTGATTGTTGAATTTCTTCTGATTATTTTCCAAATGATTCAAAATTTTTGTATATCTTTTTTCCTCTTCTGCGTCTAAATTACCAGTTATTGACTTAATTATTGAGCCTAAACCATTAATTAAACCTCTTTTTTGTCGGTGATTCTTAGGGTAAACATTTATATAATTAAATTTGATATCTATTGAACTTCGAATATAATTTATAATTTTTTCATAATTTTCAAATTGTTTTTCCATAAGTGAATTGTTGGAAATTGTATTTTGCAAGTTGTAGTGCTGTACGTTCAATCTTTCGTATTGTGTAATTATTGGTTGGAAATCATAATAGTGAAGGAAGGTATGTTTTGTCTTTTGTAATTTGGCTGGTCCTAAATTTAATGTCGATAGTCCAGGGTTGTTTTTTAATGTCTTTTATTTCTTGTCCGGAGACGTGTGCGAAGTAGAAGCACCTGGGAAGTTAGAATCTTTGTCAATTCTTTTTCTTGGTCTTTTAACATTACTTAAATGAATTTTAGATTGCTTTTTATCATTCGGTTCTGTTTTAATTTTAGCTGTTTTCAACTTTCTGTTTATTGTTTCTACCTTTTCTTTTCTATATTTGGGATTTTTCGTTTTGTTTACTTCCTGTTTATTATGTACAAATATGGTTTCAGGAATTTCCGGTGTAATTTCAGGATTTTCATTTAATTTATTTATTGTATTTGTTTTTCGTAACTGCAAACGTTCATTAATATTTTTATATGCTAATTTGGTTTTTTCTTTATGGTTCTGAACATATTCTTGTGTAATTTGTTTCTCTAGTTCTACTTCTAAAGGTGAATTCGTGTCTAAATGACCGTTTATAATTTCAATTGGTTTTAATCCGGTAGAAGTGTGATTTGTATTGTTGTATGCCAACAATGCATACTGAACTTTACTTTCAATTGTTTCGGTCTTAAAATTATCTTGTAAGTTAAATAATCTTATATGCTCTATGAGCGTAGAATGAAAACGCTCAACTAGTCCGTTGGAATTGGGATGTTGCGAACTTGTAAAGTGTATGTCGATTTTGTGCAAACTAAGCGTTTCTCGTAAAATGTTATTTTTGAACTCTAATCCGTTATCGCAAATGATCAATTTTGGGATACCGTGATGAGAAAAAAATTGTAATGACTTATTCGTTATTTCTATCGCATTTGTGGAATTAACTAAATAGGCTTGTGCGTATTTTGAAAAAGCGTCAATTATTGTTAGAAATTTACAATTTTCAAGACTTAAAGTGTCTATATGAATAGTATCGAAAGGCTTGTTTGGAGTTGGTGTTATGTTGTACATGGGTTTCAATGGATTTCGCTCATACTTTGATTTTAAGCATATTTCGCATTGATTAATGTATTCAGTGATTGTTCTTGATTGATTGGGCCAATAATACAAATTTTCAATTTGATTATGTGTTTCGTGAATACCACGATGATTGGTCTTTCCTTCGTGATAGTTCCTAATCGTGTCTGTAATGTCATCTTCCTTTTCAATGTCTATTAATTTATTATTGCATTTTGTGAAATTTATCTCCGAATTTTTAAAGTGTTTTTGTAATACACAACTAAATTTTTCATATACTGGTTGTTCAAAGAATAAATAATATTTTACTCTAGGTACAATATAATCTTTTATAAAATTTAGGGCGTCGCTTTCAAAGTTGTCTTGTGAAAGTTGTACATTAATTCGCATTTTATCTACGTGTAGCTTAGTGATTTTTAGTTGAGAGGGCGAATGTATTACTTCTGTAATAATCAATTGATTTTTTCCTACATTCACAGGTGATTCGCTAATTGGTATGCCAATTATAGGATTTTCATGGTTGGAATGGATTGTATTGTCTGAGTCACTCGAGTCGTCGTGTCCTGCTATCATTGACTGAGAATCTTGATTCGGTTGAAAGGTCTCATTGAAATTTTGAATAGATTCGAAAAAGTTTTGAGTTCCGGAATCATCAGAATTTACATTTAATTCGATTCTAGAAAGTGCGTCAGCATTTTTATTCAAAGTACCTTTCTTGTAAGTGATTTCATAATCGTATTCTTCTAACTTAAGACGCCAGCGCATTAATTTTGAATTCGGTTCTTTTAACGAAAACAACCACTGTAAGGGTTTGTGATCTGTCACAATTTTGAATTTTCGTCCGAAAAGGTATGGCCGGAAGTATTTCGTAGCCCAAACTATAGCAAGAAGCTCTTTTTCTATAGTTGAGTAGTTTTGTTCCGAGTCATTTAAAGTTCTACTCGCATAAGCGATCGGTAAGTCTGTGCCTATCGGTCCTTGCGATGAAATTGCTCCTATAGCATAATTGCTTGCGTCTGTAGTAAGAACAAAAGGTTTGGAAAAATCTGGGTACTGTAATATCGGTTCATTGATAAGCAAGCTTTTACACGTTTTAAAACATTCAACATATTCGGGGTTCTTGATATTAATTTCTGCATTCTTCTTTGAACATTTTGTAAAAGGTCTTGTGATTTTTGCAAAATTTTTAATGAATTTACGGTAATAACCGAGTAAGCCTAAAAATCCTTTGATTTGTTTGGTTGTCTTAGGTATTGGATAATTTTTAATTGCTCTAATTTTGTCAGTGTTCGGTTTAACGCCTTCAGGGGTAATGACATGGCCTAAATATGCGACTTTACGTCGGAAAAATTCAGACTTTTCAATTTGAATTTTTAAATTCGCTTTTCTCAATCTTTCAAATACGGCTCTGAGGCTTTCAAGATGTTCTTGAAGACTTGTGCTAAAAATGATCACGTCATCTAAATAAACGAGGCAAATATCATTTAATAAATTACGTAAAACTTTGTCCATCACGCGTTGGAAAGTGGCTGGGGAATTTTTGAGCCCAAATGGCATTCTGAGGAACTCGTAATGTCCATTCTCGGCGTTAAACGCGGTTTTGGGAATATCGTCTCTGTGCATCTCTATCTGATGGAAGCCGGATGCCAAATCGAGTGTAGTGAAATACTGACATCTACCGAGTTTGTCGAGTAATGTATTGATGTTCGGGATTGGATATTTGTCATCGACCGTTTTTTCGTTTAGCTTCCTATAGTCAATTACTATTCTCCATTTTTTCTTGCCCGATGCATCTAGTTTCTTAGGTACAATCCACACTGGGGATGACCAAGGGGAATGTGAAGGTCTAATAATATTCTGTTTTAACATTTTTTGTATTTGGTCATGAACTTCCTTTCTATGAATTTCGGGATATCTGTATGTCTTAGTGTATACGGGTATCTCGTCTTTAGTACGTATTCGGTGTTTTATTTCGTTGGTGAAGGTCAGGGTTTTGTTTTCTGTATGAAATATGTCAGCGAATTCTTTTATCAGCTGAGAGATTGCTGCTCTCTCTTCTAAGTTCATATGATCAGTACGAATTAAAGAAATATCAAAGTCATTGTTGGAATTATTTTCATAGAAATTTATATTGTTTATTTCATAATGGTCTAAAAATTCTACTTGAAAGATGTCGGTCAAATCTGTTACACATTCGTTTTCTGTTGCATTGATAACTGGATAATAAATGATGTTATTTTCTACTTTAGCTATTCCTTCAGGTATTATTAAATTATTTACATGTGTTTCAGGGATGAAGACATCGCCATTGTCAATATTATTCACATGAAATTTTGTAACTGTTTCTGAATTAGCTGGAATTTTAACATATTGTGGACGTGTTACAATTCTATGATAATTTATTGTGATTTCACTGATCGGTGTAATAATTTTATCTCTTGTTAAATCTATTATAGCTTCTAGAGTCTTTAAATTGTCTAATCCGAGTAAAATGTCGAAATTATTATGAAAATCAAACAGATGGTATTTCCATAAAGTATTTGGTTTCTTAAAAATCTTTGAACACGGTAATATTAAACTAAAATTTTCTACAGATGTTCCATGTGCGGTCGTGATCTTAAAAGGATCATGAGTTATTTGATTTTTAAATAATTTATTTGCAATGTCCGGTTTTATGAATGAGCGCGTGCTACCTGTATCTATCAAAGCTTTTAAGTTGTATTCAGGTAAAATTACAAAGGGTAATTCGCTCTGGTTGTAAGTTAAGTTTAAAAGTTCTATTTGGTTTCCGAGGCATTTTTCTCTGAAAAATAATTCTCACCGTTCTCTTGTTCGTCATGAATGTCCTCTGTTTCTGTTTCTGGTTCATAAACTAAATAATTTTGATCGTCTTCAAATTGTTCATATTCTGTCATTTCTGTGTTAAATAACATGTGTTGTTGTTTAGGATAGAAATTTGAAGGACCTGGTTTTGGATTAAAGGTGTTCATCGTACTCACACTCATTGGAGTAGGTCTAGGAGTAAATGATTGTTTTGTACTCGTACTCATTGGGGTAGGGGTGTTAAATTTTTTATTGGGATAAGATTTGAATGCGTTGTAATTTGTTTGATTATTATTTTGTTTGAATGGTGGAGGTCGGTAAATCAATTGTGGTGTCTGTGTTTGTGGCAAATGTGTGGGTGTATTTTTATATTGTCGCATCATATTGTGAGATGTTTGAATTGGTGTATATTTTTGTTTCTGATGATGTTTTTGTAACGTTTTAGGTTGGCATTCTAACTGAAACTCATTTGTGAGCATGCCAAGCGCAGAATTTAAGTCTGCTGGATTTTTTGTTCGTAGCAAAGTTCCTAAAGGTTCTTTCAAGCCACGTAAAAGTATTCTTACTGCATATGTTTGGAAGTAAGCTATTAAAATATTCTTTTCATTCGGATCTTTTGAATGATTCGTAATGTATGAGGTTTGTAAATTCAATAATTCTTGTACTTTGTGCAGGAATTCAAACGCAGATTCATTTGTTTGTTTCAATTCTGACATTTCTATATTTAATGTGAAACAATTGCGTTTGCTAGCATAAGTATTTAATAAAGCTGGTTTCAAGCTTCTCCAATCAGAAATTGTGCAACTAGCTATATTTACTGCAGCTTCGCCTCTAATTTTCGCTAAGATACTAGACATAAGCCATTCATTTTGGAAGTCTGATGGATCTGCTACTACATAAAATTTGTTTACAAGTTTTTCGCAAATTTCAATGAAACGTGAAAGTAATTTTGTATCACCGCTAAACTGCGGGATCATTTCTAAGTATTCGCGTTTCAACGTTGGGGTAGCCATTTCTTGTAAATTTAAGTTGCTTATTTCTTGGGAGAGAATTTCAAAAATTAAATTGTTGTGGGGATTGGGATCAAGGATTGAGTCACAGGAATGGGTTGATTCTGTATCTGAACTATTTTCTGAATCTGAAGTAATTGGTGTTGTGTTATCTCTAAGTGACATTCGTGTACTTACAGAATAACTTTCAACGTGTGGTCCATGTGTTCCTTGGTCGTATTCTTCGATCTGGAACTGAACGTTGTCGTGTAGCTCTGTGTACTTCAGGGCCTGGTGACTTCTCGATGTTGCGATGTTCGCTCGCGGTTTCAGAAAGTCTCTTTGACGGTTCACAGACACTTGTTTGATATCTAGCAAATCGTAGAAACGAAACGAAAAATGATTTTTAGATCTCGTCTAGATATCCGACCCGACTGCGCCAGTTAAGTTAACGATTATTCGTTGACTTTAAAAAAAACTATTTATCTTATTACAAGTACAGATTCAGAATTTATTAACAACAATATTAGATGTTAACTACTTAAGATACAGAATGTGACTAACTAATATGTTTTACAAAGTTCATAAGGTTGACACCTTACACGCTTACACGTGTTTGGACTTTGGTCTCGCAGAAATGTGGAAACCATGGTGTCATCAAGAATTGCTGGGAAGTTGTTACTATAACTTATATATATATATATATATATATATATATATATATATATATATATATATATATATATATATATATATATATATATATATATATGTATATAAATATATATATATATATATATATATATATATATATATATATATATATATATATATATATATATATATATATATATATATATATATATATATATATATATTATATATATATATATATATATATATATATATATATATATATATATATATATATATATATATATATATATATATATATATATATATATATATATATATATATATATATATATAATTCCATACAAACTTTGTTTCTTCAACATTGTAATAGTTTCTGGACTCTAAATAATAGTAAACTACAGATTGAGGTATATATTTTGGAGAATGTCAAATAATAGTGAAATAGTCTGTTTGAAAATAATAGCATATGATTTGCTTAACATAAACTATCATTGTGATCTAATAAAAGAAGAAGATATTGGAAGCTATAGGAACATAATTGAATCAACTTCAAGCAAATGTGGTTATAATGATAATTCACTTCTCAAATTATTTGGAAAGCTGGTTCCAATAGCATATATTTGCAAAAAAATAAGTAAGGAGAAATTTGATTTAGTATTGGAATCATTTAGTGGAATGAATTTATTGCAAATTTTGGGAAGACTTCCGCTAGAGTATAAATTACATCCTAAAGTTATATTGAGATTACCATGTGTGGAGCATACGAATCTACCAATCCATCGTATCCATGCTGATGGACCACCACCTAGCATTGAAAACTGTCAGTCTTGTGAGACCGAATTTGAAATGTATCATCAAAAATATTTTAATAAATAAAAGAAAAAAAAGATTAACTCATAGAGATATTTATTCATTCAATTTTTTTTTGTCAACAAAATATTTATATTCATACATATACATTTTATTTTCTATAATCATAAATATAATTTATTATTATTCATTATTCTGATTGTTTGGCCGATTTTTTTTGAGTTGTAATAATTTCAATTGAAGCTAAAATTACATTATTATAAATTAATATTATTTCTTTCATTGCTAAATTATAAACATTATTTGTTTCATCAATTATATTTTTGATATTTGTGTAAATATCACCATCACAAGAAGATGCTTGTCGCATTACACTCAAATAATAATCCAAGAAATTAAATGACTCTAGATAATTGATGATGTCATCTAAGTGATTAGTATTTTTAAATATATTGTAAATAGATGTATCACTTAAATAAATTTGATTATTCCGTGATTCAATTATCATAATTTTATCATCTTCTATAACATCAAATAATAATTTATGATTTGAAATCGAATATGATTCAACAACTGAAAGTACCCTCAAAAATCCTCTAATAATATTATAGCACCTAAGAAACTCATACCACTCAAGTCGTTTAAAATCAATGAACTGTAAGGGTCAGCAAATTCAGAGTTTGCTGAACTCTGACGAAATTGAGGAATGTGCTTTCTTGCAAGCAAGCAATAGAGGTATATGAACTATTTGTAAATACGATTGACGTCAATAACGAATATTGTTATATTAGCATTTTGGAATTGATATATAGAAGTCAATAAGTAAGTCAGTGACGATAGTTATGGGTTAGTCAAGTTATGAGTTAGTCAAGCTAGTTATGAGTTAGTCAAGGAGGATGTAGTTAGTTAGTGATAATGTAGTTAGTGATAAGTTAGTTAGTGCGTGTGTCAAGAAGTTAGAAGTTTGTAAATATTCATCGATGTAGTTTGAAAGCCGGTGAGCAATCGGAGTTTGGTAACTTGATCTTTATATTCTTTATCCTTTTAAATACATTTTATTATTTGTTAAACGTGTAAATTATTCCAAGTTCCTGTGCAAGTCATTCTCCCCTTTCAAAAGTATTCCAAGAGTAGATAAGTACAAATATAATATCCTCACAATTCAGCAAAGAACCCAATCTACCAAAATATAAATTTATTGTAAGTGGGAAACCCTTACAATTGGTGGCAGCGGTTGCGGGTATTTTGCTGAATATAGATAGTCAAAAATTAATTTTTTTTGATTTTCTTGTGAGGATATATTTTTTTTCTCTTTTCTTAATTTTGTTGTACATGTCCCTACGCATATCATCAGACATGCCTAGAATTGCTGAAGAAAGTAGTTAATTTGAAAACTTATATGAATTAAAATTCCAAAGATATTGTTTCAAAATTGATATTTGCCGTATTACTCTGGAGCCAATCACAATAAAATAATAAATATTCCATAGTTGTTATATCAAACGTTCAGTTCGAGAATTATCAAAATGAAAGACCGATCGCGAGAATTCGAGTATATTTTAATTAATAGTCCGCATAATAGTGGTGCTGTGGAATTTCTCAGGAATCTTGTGATAGAGGATCCAGCCTTCTTTGAATTAAGTACTCATTTTCAAAATGTGAATGAAACCGTTGATGAGTTCAAAACACGACTCTGGTTGAGTGACCCAGTATATAATGATCCATTCAATTACAATTTGGAAGACGTGGAGTGGAAAGAGTTTCTCATGAACACTCAATTTGTAACAGGCCTTAGACCACAGATAAGAAGTAAAGTATTGACAGAAATGAAAATAAAAGATTTATGTTTGATAGAAGACCAGTACGAGATATGTGAATTTGCTGAATTTATTGAAAGTAATGAATGTGAACAGAATCAGAAAAATAGAAATTATCCAAATATAATTGATAAGAGTAGTTCTAATATTGCTGAAAATGTCGAGGATGAAGATAGATATAGCGAAGAAAATTACGTATTAACGAATGAAGGAGATTATTTAGAGTTGAACTTAGAAGTAGGAGAAAAGTCAGAAGATACGAGTAAAGAAGACATGGATATGGAAGAAAGTGAAATGATAGAATCAGAATTAGTAGATAGTGACCAAGAGGAAATAGGTCAGTTTAAGGTAGATTTCTGGAAAAAGATATTTTCAAAGATGGATATAAAAGGTAGTAAAATGGATGATTTAGAATTAGAAGATAGTGACCAAGAGGAAATAGGTCAGTTTACGGAAGATATTGAGAGAAATATGTTTTTAAAGATAGAGATAAGAGAAGAAGAAATGATAGATTCAGAGTTAGAAGAGAGCGATCAAGTGAAAATAGAGCAGTTTACGACAGATATAGAGAGGAAGATATTTGTGAATGAAACAGAAACAAGAAGTCTAGAGCAGGAAGAAAACAAGAAGGAAGTTGCGGCAGAAATGAAGAAGTTGATGATAGATTCAATTACTTTTGGAGATTTTGAAGACGGGGAAATCGAAGAATTGATTTTGATGGCACAGGATGATGCTAGAGACACAGCGAAGTTCAGAGACACAAGTTCCACTGAAAGTAATGTTCTCGAAGTGGCTGCTGAATTCTTTGAGAATATCTTATGGGATTCCTTGATTTTTGTAGAACAAGAGAAAATGATGTCAGAGTTTTCACCGATGCAGTTGACGGAAGCATCAGATCCGGTAAGCATAAGTGTACATAACCCAATTGTATTTTATAGCGAGTGCATAGCGGAGGATGAAGGTTTCGCAACAGGATTCGTTCAAAACGAGGTGTTCAGTCAGACATGGAAATCTCATAGGATCAGGTACAGAGCCTACGACAAGAGGACCTTTCACAGTGGAATTTTCAGAAAACTCGACCATTGGCAAGGATACAAGCTATACATAACAGTTAGAGGTAATTCATTGTTACAAAAGTTGATCAGATTTGTAATAGGTTTTATTCTATTCGGTTTTGGAAATAGTAATATCTGTTATCCTAAAGTCAATTTTGTCATCCGATTAAATTTGAATGGTTTTATAAAATGCAGAAAATGAAGATAACTCAAATTAACGTCATGATTTTGGATAGAATCAACTTAGAAATTATTATTCTTGTCTTTCGAATATATATTCCATTTATTCTTGTTTTAAATAATTTTTATTGCAGTTACAATGAAATTTGATTTATTTTTATGTCAACGTGACCATTTTGAAGCTAAAAGATATAGTGTGTGGTCATCAGAATTTTCTTCATTGTTTTTAAAATTATTTTATTTACGACTAACAGCTATAGAACAAAAATATGAGTTTTTTCAACAGTAGATTCAAATAAGTAATTTTGCTACGTTTGGTATTATGAGATAGTTAAGGATACAAGTAAAGTTTAATCTAGATTTGTTTACACGGATGCCAGGTAGTAATTTTGTCACATACTCAGGAATTTGGCTCTCCTGTCCGTTGGTAGCCAACTTGTGCTTTAGAATTGCGGTCATTTTTAGCTGCAAATCCAAATCCCAAGTGTTTTGTGAATATTAAATTGAAATAGTTATGGTTCACCGGATGCCAGGGCATATATAATTGATATGATCCCCAGGAAGTTGCTTCTCCTGTCCGCGAGGTAGGCAACCAGAGCTTCAGTTTGGAGATTTTATTTTGTAAATCATAAGGATTAGGATTAGAAAGAATCTGAGAATAAAGTGTATTTAGCGAACATAATTTCAATAAGCTGTAGGATTCCAGGCAAATAAGGGATTTATGAGATTTTTATTTTTCCAAGACTTTGTGATAATTGTCTGTCGGTGATTTTATATCAGTTATTGATGGAGTTGATACTAAGAGTTTCAATTAGAAAAACCGATTATGTAAGATGATTTGTGAAGTGTTGAAAGAGTTTCTGAGATTTTTTCTAAAGATGGGTATGAAAATACAAATAAATTGAAATTATGGTAGTTTAAGTCCGAACTAAATCTCTGGTGGGTAATTAGGAAATGAAATTTTGAATGAATGATCAAGGTTAAGTGACGTTAATAGCAATTATATGAGATTTATGGCCAAAATCTCATTTAATAAAAAAAGATGTCAAGATTATTTTATGTAGTATGATGTAGCGAATTTCGGAACAATTATTTTAAGATTGTACTGCAGAATATGTCCACTTGTTTCAGTGTACCAAGGCTACTCTCCTGCTGTTGAGACAAAAGTTGAGTAAGAATGGCCATGACGGAGGTAAGAAGAAAGATGATTTGAAGAGATCAATGAAGGAGGAAAGAACAAATTTACAAGAAGTTCGGCAACTGCAGGTTCAATCATGACGATTCCAACAAAATGGGTCGAATCAAGACGATCTAATGGCGACTACAAAACTGCTGTTTACACGAACAAAAATTCATGTGACAAAGCAGCAGTGGGTCATCGAAAACATCGTACTCGAAACAACAATCATCAGAAAAAAAATCACACGATGAAAACTGATACCCCAGAAAGCAGAGCCAGCAATTATTCATGAAATCCAGTGCCCAACATCGAACACTTGTGAATGTGCAGTGAATTTCCCCCACAAAACTATTACACAAACCCCCCCGAAAACATCACCATTGAAATGAGTGGCCGTGTAGAGACATTAAGAGTAATAATTAGGTCAAGGTTGAAGAAATGTCCATATAACAATAGTAATTTCCAAATTTTTTCTAAATTGTGCTTTAGAGAAAGCAAATTTTTAAGAAGGGGAGGATTGTAAGGGTCAGCAAATTCAGAGTTTGCTGAACTCTGACGAAATTGAGGAATGTGCTTTCTTGCAAGCAAGCAATAGAGGTATATGAACTATTTGTAAATACGATTGACGTCAATAACGAATATTGTTATATTAGCATTTTGGAATTGATATATAGAAGTCAATAAGTAAGTCAGTGACGATAGTTATGGGTTAGTCAAGTTATGAGTTAGTCAAGCTAGTTATGAGTTAGTCAAGGAGGATGTAGTTAGTTAGTGATAATCTAGTTAGTGATAAGTTAGTTAGTGCGTGTGTCAAGAAGTTAGAAGTTTGTAAATATTCATCGATGTAGTTTGAAAGCCGGTGAGCAATCGGAGTTTGGTAACTTGATCTTTATATTCTTTATCCTTTTAAATACATTTTATTATTTGTTAAACGTGTAAATTATTCCAAGTTCCTGTGCAAGTCATTCTCCCCTTTCAGAAGTATTCCAAGAGTAGATAAGTACAAATATAATATCCTCACAATTCAGCAAAGAACCCAATCTACCAAAATATAAATTTATTGTAAGTGGGAAACCCTTACAGAACTTGTCAATTCTACTATTGTATATTCTAATGATAGTTTCTAAATTGTCTGTTGGATCAAATCCAATGTGTATCCAAATATTCTTATTTAGCAAAAATCTCTGTTCCATAATCAATTTAGATTTGACGAAACCTCTAGAGAGTGCTAAGTCAAATTCATATAGACCCTCCACTACTTCTTCAACGACTTCTGCTTCTGCTTGTTCTGCATTATTCTCAAGGAGAGGAACTTCATTTAATATTTCTTTATTCTCATTCATATTACTTTTTCTTTTTGTTTTTGCTGCCAATGCATCATTTTGATTGATATGCTTGCAAGATGGTTTCGTATGAAGTGGATACTTTCTTTTCTCCATATTGTAGTTAGTATTTTCATTCACTTGCTGTAATTGAATATTTTTGAAAAATTTCTCTTGAAAAAATTAACTGAAATTACTTACCATTTTTGTCATTTATAGATCAAAGTTTTTTTTCTTGGAAGATATAATAATAGAAAACTGAATAGTTTGTATCACTTGGAGTTTCAAACTCATACTGAATTTAGTATGCAAAAATTTTTCTACATATACAAATAAGACATTGATAACCTCAAACATGGGATCACAAGTGATGCAAGTCCGCTTATCAAAAATGAGTTATTGAATCTGCAAATTTATGATCAAGAAATTGGAAAAATTCATGTACACAATTATTATGAATTTATCAGTTGCTCGTCTAGTGGACAATAGATAGCACCACACACAAAATAAGAAATCTCTTCATTTAACGTAAATTAGTCTGTTGGATGTTAGATGGCACCACTCATCTCATATCCCAAGAGATTAAAATAGTGGTGGAATGTGTGAATAACGTTATTATTGTCATTCATGATACAGAGATCTATCACATCAGTTAGTAGTTCATCTAGTAGACAATAGATAATGCCACATGCAAAAAAAAAAAAAATCTTTTTCATTCAACGCTAGTTAGTTTGTTGGATGATAGGTGGCACCACTCATCGCAACACATCCCAAGAGATGACGTTAGTGGTAGAATGTGTGTGAATAACGTTATTATTCTCATTCATGGTACAGAGATCTATCACATCAATTAGTAGTTCGTCTAATGAACAATAGATGGCGCCACACGCAAAAAGAAAATTGAAATCTTTTTCCATTCAACGCTAGATAGTCTGTTGGATGATAGGTGGCGCCACTCACCACTGTTTAAGAGATGGCGCCACTGGTGAATGTTCTGAAGCGTTACTGCTCGCGTTATCTTTGAAATCTTAGATCGTTATCTGGTCTGGAATCGGTCTCACGTATCTACTTTTTTAACTCTGTGAATCTGCTCAGAAGCAAGATTTTGATCAAAAGTGCGTTATATGGCAGAATATAGCACCAAATACATCATATTTTGTGTTTTACGAGTGCTATTTGCAGTTTTACAAACTTTGGGATAAGTCGAAATCACGCTTTTCCGCGCTGATTTTCACAATCAAAAATTTCATATCCCTATTCAGGACCTCATAATATATATGAATCTATCGACAAAAACATCATATTCCGTGTTTCCGGAGCGCTATCTGCAGTTGTATAAAGTTTGAAATGAGTCAAAATTACCACATTCCGCGCAGTTCCAAAGGATTGCAATTCACATAAATCTATCCAATACAACATAATACGTATGAATCCATCCTCAAATGCACAAAATTTTGCGTTTCCAGCAAGTTATCAGCGATTTTTCTGAGTCTCGTTGAGATATTTTTGACTTTGTAAATCTGCTCAGAAGTAAGATTTTGCTCCAAAAGTGCGTTATATGGCAGAATCAAGCACTAAATACATCATATCTCGTGTTTTTAGTGTGCTATCTGCAGTTTTACAAACTTTGGAATAAGTCGAAATCGCGCTTTTCCGCGCAGATTTTCACGAACAATAAGTTTATATTCCTATTCAAGACCTCACAATATGTTTGTATCTATCGACAAAAACATCATATTTGGTGTTTTCAGAGCGCTAACAGCAGCTAAAAGAAACTCGAAATAAGTCAAAATTACCACATTCTGAGCAGATTCAAAGTATCGCAAATCACATGAATCTATCCAATACAACATAATACGCATGAATCTGTCCTCAAATGCACAAAATTTTGCGTTCCAGCGAGTTATCAGCGTTTTTTCTGAGCCTCGTTGAGATATTTCGGACCCTGTAGATCTGCTCAGAAGCAAGATTTTGCTTCAAAAGTGCGTTATGTGGCAGAATCTAGCACCAAATACATCATATTTCGTGTTTTCAGATTGCTATTCGCAGTTCTACAATTTTTGGAATAAGTTGAAATCACGCTTTTCCGCGCGGATTTTCACAATCAAAAAATTCATATTCCCATTCAGGACCTCATGATATGTATGAATCTATTGACAAGAACATCATATTTCGTGTTTTCAGAGCGCTATCTGCAGTTATATGAAGTTTGGAACAAGTCAAAATTACCACAATCTGAGCAGTTTCAAAGTATCGCAAATCACATAAATCTATCCAATACAACATAATACGCATGAATCCGTCGTCAAATGCACAAAATTTTGCGTTTCCAGCGAGTTATCAGCGTTTTTTCTGAGTCTCGTTGGGATATTTTTGACTCTGTAACTCTGCTCAGGAGCAAGATTTTGCTTCAAAGGTGCATTATATGGCAAAATCCAGCACCAAATACATAATATTTCGTGTTTTTAGAGTGCTATTTGCAGTTTTTCAAACTCTGGAATGAGTCGAAATCACGCTTTTCCGCGGAGATTTTCACAAAAAATAAGTTCATATTGCTATTCAGGACCTCATAATATGTATGAATCTATCGACAAAAACATCATATTTCGTGTTTTCACATGTATCTATCCAATACAACATAGTACGCATGAATCCGTCCTCAAATGCACAAAATTTTGCGTTCCAGCGAGTTATCAGCGTTTTTTCTGAGTCTCGTTGAGATATTTCTGACTCAGTAAATCTACTCAAAAGAAAGATTTTGCTTCAAAATTGCGTTATATGGAAGAATCTAGCATCAAATACATCATATTTTGTGTTTTTAGAGTGTTATTTGCAGTTCTACAAACTTTGGAATAAGTCAAAATCACGCTTTTCCGCGCAGATTTTCACAATCAAAAAGTTCAAATTTCTATTCAGGACCTCATAATATATATGAATCTATCGACAAAAACATCATATTCCGTGTTTTCAGAGCGCTATCTGCAGTTGTATGAAGCTTGAAATAAGTCAAAATTACCACATTCTGAGTAGTTTCAAAGTATCGCAATTCACATCAATCTATCCAATACAACATAATACGCATGAATCCGTTCTCAAATGCACAGAATTTTGCGTTTCCAGCAAGTTATCATCGATTTTTCTGTGTCTCGTTGAGATATTATTGACTCTGTGAATCTGCTCAGAAGCAAGATTTTGCTTTAAAAGTGCGTTATACGGCAGAATCTAGCACCAGATACTTTATATTTCGTGTTTTTAGAGTGCTGTTTGCAGTTTTACAATCTTTGGAATAAGTCGAATTCACGCTTTTCCGCGCAGATTTTCACGAACAGTAAGTTTATATTCTTATTCAGGACCTCATAATATGTATGAATCTATCGACAAAAACATCATATTCCGTGTTTTCAGAGCGCTATCAGCAGTTATATGAAACTCGAAATAAGTCAAAATTACCACATTCTGAGCAGATTCAAAGTATCGCAAATCACATAAATCTATCCAATACAACATAATACGCATGAATCCGGCCTCAAATGCACAAAATTTTGCGTTCCAGCGAGTTATCAGCGTTTTTTCTGAGTCTCGTTTGAATATTTTTGACTCTGTAAATCTGCTCAGAAGTAAGATTTTGCTTCAAAAGTGCGTCATATGGCAGAATCTAGCACCAAGTACATCATATTCTGTGTTTTTAGAGTGCTATTTGCAGTTTTACAAACTTTGGATTAAATCGAAATCACGCTTTTCCGCGCAGATTTTTACAATCAAAAAGTTCATATTCCTATTCAGGACCTCATCATATGTATGAATCAATCTACAAAAACATCATATCTCGTGTCTTTCAGAGCGCTATCTGCAATTACATGAAGTTTGAAATAAGTCAAAATTACCACATTCTGAGCAGTTTTAAAGTATGGCAAATCACATAAATCTATCCAATACAACATAATAGGCATGAATCCGTCCTCAAATGCACCAAATTTTGCGTTTCCAGTGAGTTATCAGCGTTTTTTCTGAGTCTCGTTGAAAAATTATTGACTCTGTTGATCTGCTCAGAAGTAAGATTTTGCTTCAAAAGTGCGTTATATGGCAGAATCTAGCACCAAATACATCATATTTCTTGTTTTTAGAGTGCTAGTTGCAGTCTTACAAACTTTGGAATAATTCGAAATCACGCTTTTCCGCGCAGATTGTTGCAATCAAAAAGTTCATATTCCCATTCAGGACCTTATAATATGTATGAATCTATCGACAAAAACATCATATTTTGTGTTTTCAGAGCGCTATCTGCAGTTATATGAAGGTTGAAATAAGTCAAAATTATCACATTCTGAGCAGTTTCAAAGTATCGCAAATCACATAAATCTATCCAATACAACATAATACGCGTGAATCCGTCCTCAAATGCACAAAATTTTGCGTTTCCAGCGGGTTATCAGCGTTTTTTCTGAGTCTAGTTGAGAAATTTTTGACTCTGTAAATCTGCTCAAAAGGAAGATTTTGCTTCAAAAGTGCGTTATTTGGCAGAATCTATCACCACATACATCATATTCCGTGTTTTTAGAGCGCTATTTTCAGTTTTACAAACTTTGGAATGAGTTGAAATCACGCTTTCCGGGCAGTTTTTCACAATCAAAAAGTTCATATTCCTGATAAGGACCTCATAATATGTATGAATCTATCGACAAGAACATCATATTTCGTGTTTTCAGAGCGCTATCTGCAGTTATATGAAGTTTGAAATAAGTCAAAATTACCACATTCTGAGCAGTTTCAAAGTATCGCAAGTCACATAAATCTATCCAATACTACATAAAACGCATGAATCTTTTCTTGAATGCTCAAAGTTTTGCGTTTCCAGCGAGTTAACAGCGTTTTTTCTGAGCCTCGTTGAGAAATTTTTTACTCTGTAAATCTGCTCAGTAGGAAGATTTTGCTTCGAAAGTGCGATATATGGCTGAATCTAGCACCAAGTACATCATATTGCGTGTTTTTAGAGTGCTATTTGCAGTTTTACAAACTTTGGAATCAGTCAAAATCACGCTTTTCCGCGCAGATTTTCACAATCAAAAACTTCATATTCCTATTCAGGACCTCATCATATGTATGAATCTATCGACATGATTATCATATTTTGTGTTTTCAGAGCGCTATCTGCAGTTATATGAAGTTTGAAATAAGTCAAAATTACCACATTCTGAGCAGTTTCAAAGTATCGCAAGTCACATGAATCTATCCAATACAACATAAAACGCATTAATCTTTCCTTAAATGCACAAAATTTTGCGTTTCCAGCGAGTTAATAGCGTTTTTTCTGAGCCTCGTTGAGAAATTTTTGACTCTGTAAATCTGCTCAGAAGCAAGATTTTGCTTCAAAAGTGCGTTATATGGCAGAATCTAGCACCAAATACATCATATTTCGTGTTTTTAGAGTGGTATTCGCAGTTTTACAAACTTTGGAATGAGTTAGAATCACGCTTTTCCGCGCAGATTTTCACAATCAAAAAGTTCATATTCCTATTCAGGACCTTATGATATGTATGAATCTATCGACAAAAACATCATATTTTGTGTTTTCAAAGCGCTATCTGCAGTTATATGTAGTTTGAAATAAGTCAAAATTACCACATTCTGAGCAGTTTCAAAGTATCGCAAATCACAAAAATCTATCCAATACAACATAATACGCATGAAGCCGTCCTCAAATGCACAAAATTTTGCGTTTCCAGCGAGTTATCAGCGTTTTTTCTGAGTCTAGTTGAGAAATTTTTGACTCTGTAAATCTGCTCAGAAGCAAGATTTTGCTTTAAAAGTGCGTTATATGGCAGAACCTAGCAACAAATACATCATATTTCAAGTTTTTAGAGTGCTATTTGCAGTTTTACAAACTTTGGAATGAGTCGAAATCACGCTTTTCCGCGCAGATTTTCACAATCAAAAAGTTCATATTCCTATTCAATACCTCATAATATGTATGAATCAATCGATAAAAACATCATATATCTTGTTTTCAGAGCGCTATATGCAGTTATATGGAGTTTGGAATAAGTCAAAATTACCACATTCTGAGCAGTTTCAAAGTTTAGCAAATCACATAAATCTATACAATACAACATAATAGGCATGAATCCGTCCTCAAATGCACTAAATTTTGCGTTTTCAGCGAATTATCAGCGTTTTTTCTGAGCCTCGTTGAGTGATTTTTGACTCTGTAAATCTGTTCAGAAGCAAGATTTTGCTTCAAAAGTGCGTTATATGGCAGAACCTAGCACCAAATACATCATATTTCGAGTTTTTAGAGTGCTATTTGCAGTTTTACAAACTTTGGAATAAGTCGAAATCAAGCTTTTCCGCGCAAATTTTCACAATCAAAAAGTTCATATTTCTATTCAGTACCTCATAATATGTATGAATCAATCGATGAAAACATCATATATCGTGTTTTCAGAGCGCTATCTGCAGTTATATGAAGTTTGAAATAAGTCAAAATTACCACATTCTGAGCAGTTTCAAAGTATCGCAAATTACATAAATCTATCCAATTCATCATAATATGCATGAATCCGTCCTCAAATGCACAAAATTCTGCGTTTCCAGTGAGTTATCAGCCTTTTTTCTGAGTCTCGTTGAGAAATTTTTGACTCTGTGAATCTGCTCAGAAGTAAGATTTTGCTTCAAAAGTGCGTTAAATGGCAGATTCTAGCACCAAATACATCATATTTCGTGTTTTTAGAGTGCTATTTGCAGTTTTACAAACTTTGAAATAAGTTGAAATCACGCTTTTTCGCGCAGATTTTCACAATCAAAAAGCTCATATTCCTAATCAGGACCTCATAATATGTATGAATCTATCGAAAGAAACATCATATTTTTTGTTTTCAGAGCGCTATCTGCAGTTATATGAAGTTTGAAATAAGTCAGAATTACCACATTCTGAGCAGTTTCAAAGTATTGCAAGTCACATAAATCTATCCAATACAACATAAAACGCATGGATCTTTCTTCAAATGCACTAAATTTTGCGTTTTCAGCGAGTTATCAGCGTTTTTTCTGAGTCTCGTTGAGAAATTTTTGACTCTGTAAATCTGCTCAGAAGCAAGAGTTTGCTTCAAAAGTGCGATATACGGCAGAATCCAGCGAAAAAAACATCATATTTCGTGTCTTCAGAGTGCTATTTGCAGTTTTACAAACTTTGGAATAAGTCGAAATCACGCTTTTCTGCGCAGATTTTCACAATCAAAGATTTCATATTCCTATTCAGGACCTCATCATATGTATGAATCTATCGACATGAACATCATATTTCGTGTTTTCAGAGCGCTATCTGCAGTTATATGAAGTTTGGAATAAGTCAAAATTACCACATTCTGAGCAGTTTCGAAGTATCGCAAATCACATGAATCTATCCAATACAACCAAATACGCATGAATACGTCCTTAAATGCACAAAATTTTGCGTTTTCAGCGAGTTAACAGCGTTTTTCCTGAGCCTCGTTGAGTAATTTTTGACTCTGTAAATCTGCTCAGAAGCAAGATTTTGCTTCAAAAGTGCGTTATATGGCAGAATTTGGCACCAAGTACATCATATTTCATGTTTTTAGAGTGGTATTTGCAGTTTTACAAACTTTGGAATAAGTCGAAATCACGCTTTTCGGCGCAGATTTTCACAATAAAAATTCCCATATTCCCATTCAGGACCTCATGGTATATATGAATCTATCGACAAAAACATCATATTTTGTGTTTTCAAAGCGCTATCTGCAGTTATATGAAGTTTGAGATTAGTCAAAATTACCACATTCTGAGCAGTTTCAAAGTATCGCAAATCACAAAAATCTATCCAATACAACATAATACGCATGAAGCCGTCCTCAAATGTACAAAATTTTGCGTTTCCAGCGAGTTATTAGCGTTTTTTCTGAGTCTAGTTGAGAAATTTTTGACTCTGTAAATCTGCTCAGGAGCAAGATTTTGCTTCAAAAGTGCGTTATATGGCAGAACCTCGCACCGAATACATCATATTTCGAGTTTTTAGAGTGCTATCTGCAGTTTTACAAACTTTGGAATAAGTCGAAATCACGCTTTTCCGCGCAAATTTTCACAAACAAAAAGTTAATATTCCTAATCAGGACCTCATAATATGTATGAATCAATCGACAAAAACATCATATTTTTTGTTTTCAGAGCGCTATCTGCAGTAATATGAAGTTTGAAATGAGTCAAAATTACCACATTCTGAGCAGTTTCAAAGTATTGCAAGTCACATAAATCCATCCAATACAACATAAAACACATGAATCTTTCTTCAAATGCATAAAATTTTGCGTTTCCAGCAAGTTAGAAGCGTTTTTTCTGAGTCTCGTTGAGAGATTTTTGACTCTGAAAGTCTGCTCAGAAGCAAGAATTCGCTTCAAAAAGGCGTTATATGGCAGAATCTAACTATAAATACATCATATTTTGTGTTCTTAGAGCGCTATTTGCAGTTTTACAAACTTTGGAATAAGTCGAAATCACGCTTTTCCGCGCAGATTTTCACAATCCAAAAGTTCATATTCCAATTCAGGACCTCATAGTAAGTATGAATCAATCGAAAAAACATCATATTTTGTGTTTTCAGAGCGCTATCTGCAGTTATATGAAGTTTGAAATAAGTCAAAATTACCACATTCTGAGCAGTTTCAAAGTATCGCAAGTCACATAAATCTATCCAATACAACATAAAACGCATGAATCTTTCCTTGAATGCACAAAATTTTGCGTTTCCAGCGAGTTAACAGCGTTTTTTCTGAGCCTCGTTGGGAAATTTTTGACTCTGTTAATCTGCTCAGAAGGAAGATTTTGCTCCAAAAGTGCGTTATATGGCAGAATCTCACAATAAATACATCATATTTCGTGTTCTTAGAGCGCTATTTGCAGTTTTACAAACTTTGGAATAAGTCTAAATCACGCTTTCCCGTGCAGATTTTCACAATCCAAAAGTTCATATTCCTATTCAGGACCTCATAATGAGTATGAATCGATCGACAAAAACATCATATTTTGTGTTTTCAGAGCGCTATCTGCAGTTATATGAAGTTTGAAATAAGTCAAAATTACCACATTCTGAGCAGTTTCAGAGTATCGCAAGTCACATAAATCTATCCAATACAACATAAAACGCATGAATCTTTCCTCAAATGCAAAAAATTTTGTGTTTCCAGCGAGTTAACAGCGTTTTTTCTGAGCCTCGTTGAGAAATTTTTGACTCTGTAAATCTGCTCAGAAGGAAGATTTTGCTTCAAAAGTGCGTTATATGGCAGAACCTAGCACCAAATACATCATATTTTGAGTTTTTAGAGTGCTATTCGCAGTTTTACAAACTTTGGAATAAGTCGAAATCACGCTTTTCCGCGCAGATTTTCACAATCAAAAAGTTCATATTCCTATTCAGTACCTCATAATATGTATGAATCAATTGATAAAAACGTCATATATCCTGTTTTCAGAGCGCTATCTGCAGTTATATGAAGTTTGAAATAAGTCAAAATTACCACATTCTGAGCAGTTTCAAAGTATTGCAAGTCACATAAATCTATCCAATACAACATAAAACGCATGGATCTTCCTTCAAATGCACAAAGTTTTGCGTTTCCAGCGAGTTAAAAGCGTTTTTTCTGAGTCTCGTTGAGAAATTTTTGACTCTGAAAATCTGCTCAGAAGCAAGATTTTGCTCCAGAAGTGCGTTATATGGCAGAATCTAACAATAAATACATCATATTTCGTGTTCTTAGTGCGCTATTTGTAGTTTTACAAACTTTGGAATATGTCGAAATCACGCTTTTTCGCGCAGATTTTTACAATCCAAAAGTTCATAATCCTATTCAGGACCTAATAATAAGTATGAATCAATCGAAAAAAACATCATATTTTGTGTTCTCAGAGCGCTATCTGCAGTTATATGAAGTTTGAAATAAGTCAAAATTACCACATTCAGAGCAGTTTCAAAGTATCGCAAGTCACATAAATCTATCCAATACAACATAAAACGCATAAATCTTTTCTTGAATGCACAAAATTTTGCGTTTCCAGCGAGTAAACAGCGTTTTTTCTGAGCCTCGTTGAGAAAATTTTGACTTTGTAAATCTGCTCAGAAGGAATATTTCGCTTCAAAAGTGCGTTATATGGCAGAATCTAACAATAAATACATCATATTTCGTGTTCTTAGAGCGCTATTTGCAGTTTTACAAACTTTGAAATGAGTCGAAATCACGCTTTTCCGCGCAGATTTTCACAATCAAAAAGTTCATATTCCTATTCAGGTCCTCATAATAAGTATGAATTGATCGACAAAAACATCATATTTTGTGCGTTCAGAGCGCTATCTGCAGTTATATAAAGTTTGCAATAAGTCAAAATTACCACATTCTGAGCAGTTTCAAAGTATCGCAAGTCACATAAATCTATCCAATACAACATAAAACGCATGAATCTTTCCTTAAATGCACAAAATTTTGCGTTTCTAGCGAGTTAACAGCGTTTTTTCTGAGCTTCGTTGAGAAATTTTTGACTCTGTAAATCTGCTCAGAAGGAAGATTTTGCTTCAAAAGTGCGTCATATGGCAGAATCTAGCACCAAGTACATCATATTCCGTGTTTTTAGAGTGCTATTTGCAGTTTTACAAACTTTGGATTAAATCGAAATCACGCTTTTCCGCGCAGATTTTTACAATCAAAAAGTTCATATTCCTATTCAGGACCTCATCATATGTATGAATCAATCGACGAAAACATCATATCTCGTGTTTTTCAGAGCGCTATCTGCAATTACATGAAGTTTGAAATAAGTCAAAATTACCACATTCTGAGCAGTTTTAAAGTATCGCAAATCACATAAATCTATCCAATACAACATAATAGGCATGAATCCGTCCTCAAATGCACCAAATTTTGCGTTTCCAGTGAGTTATCAGCGTTTTTTCTGAGTCTCGTTGAGAAATTTTTGACTCTGTTGATCTGCTTAGAAGTAAGATTTTGCTTCAAAAGTGCGTTATATGGCAGAATCTAGCACCAAATACATCATATTTCTTGTTTTTAGAGTGCTAGTTGCAGTCTTACAAACTTTGGAATAATTCGAAATCACGCTTTTCCACGCAGATTGTCGCAATCAAAAAGTTCATATTCCCATTCAGGACCTTAAAATATGTATGAATCTATCGACAAAAACATCATATTTTGTGTTTTCAGAGCGCTATCTGCAGTTACATGAAGTTTGAAATAAGTCAGAATTTCCACATTCTGAGCAGTTTCAAAGTATCGCAAGTCACATTAATCTATCCAATACAACATAATACGTATCAATCCGTCCTCAAATGCACAAAATTTTGCGTTCCCAGCAAGTTATCAGCATTTTTTCTGAGTCTCGTTGAGAAATCTTTGACCCTCCAAAAGTGCGTTATATGGCAGAATCTAGCACCAAATACATCATATTTCGTGTCTTTAGAGTGCTATTTGCAGTTTTACAAACTTTGGAATAAGTCGAAATCACGCTTTTCCGCGCAGATTTTCACCATCAAAAAGTTCATATTCCTATTCAGGACCTCATAATATGTATGAATCAATCGACAAAAACATCATATTTTCTGTTTTCAGAGCGCTATCTGCAGTTATATGAAGTTTGAAATAAGTCAAAATTACCACATTCTGAGCAGTTTCAAAGTATTGCAAGTCACATTAATCTATCCAATACAACATAAAACGCATGAATCTTTCTTCAAATGCACAAAATTTTGCGTTTCCAGCGAGTTAAATGCGTTTTTTCTGAGTCTCGTTGCGAAATTTTTGACTCTGAAAATCTGCTCAGAAGTAAGATTTCGCTTTAAAAGTGCGTTATATGGCAGAATCTAACAATAAATACATCATATTTCGTGTTCTTAGAGCGCTATTAGCAGTCTTACAAACTTTGGAATAAGTCGAAATCACGCTTTTCCGCGCAGATTTTCACAATCAAAAAGTTCATATTCCTATTCAGGACCTCATAATAAGTATGAATCGATCGACAAAAACATCATATTTTGTGTTTTCAGAGCGCTATCTGCAGTTTTATGAAGTTTGAAATAAGTCAAAATTACCACATTCTGAGCAGTTTCAAAGTATCGCAAGTCACATGAATCTATCCAATACAACATAAAACGCATGAATCTTTCCTTGAATGCACGAAATTTTGCGTTTCCAGCGAGTTAACAGCGTTTTTTCTGAGCCTCGTTGAGAAATTTTTGACGACAAAAACATCATATTTCGTGTTTTCAGAGCGCCATCTGCAGTTATATGAAGTTTGAAATGAGTCAGAAGTACCACATTCTGCGCAGTTCCAAAGTATCGCAAATCACATAAATCTATACAATACAACATAATAGGCATGAATTCGTCCTCAAATGCACAAAATTTTGCGTTTCCAGTCAGTTATCAGCGTTTTTTCTGAGTCTTGTTGAGAAATTTTTGACTCTGTGAATCTGTTCAGAAGCAAGATTTTGCTTCAAAAGTGCGTTATATGGCAGAATCTAGCATCAAATACATCATATTTCGTGTTTCTAGAGTGCTACTTGCAGTTTTACAAACTTTGGAATAAGTCGAAATCACGCTTCTCCGCGCAGATTTTCACAATCCAAAAGTTCATATTCCTATTCAGAACCTCATAATTAGTATGAATCAATCGACAAAAACATCATATTCTGTGTTTTCAGAGCGCTATCTGCAGTTATATGAAGTTTGAAATAAGTCAAAATTACCACATTCTGAGCAGTTTCAAAGTATCGCAAGTCACATAAATCTATCCAATACAACATAAAACGCATGAATCTTCCCTTGAATGCACTAAATTTTGCGTTTCCAGCAAGTTAACAGCGTTTTTTCTGAGCCTCGTTGAGAAATTTTTGACTCTGTAAATCTGCTCAGAAGCAAGATTTTGCTTCAAAAGTGCGTTATATGGCAGAATCTAACAATAAATACATCATATTTCGTGTTCTTAGAGCGCTATTTGCAGTTCTACAAACTTTGAAATAAGTCGAAATCACGCCTCTCCGCGCAGATTTTCACAATCAAAAAATTCATATTCCTATTCAGGACCTCATAATATGTATGAATCTATCGACAGAAACATCATATTTTGTGTTTTCAGAGCGCTATCTGCAGTTATATGAAGTTTGAAATAAGTCAAAATTACCACATTCTGAGCAGTTTCAAAGTATCGCAAATTACATAAGTCTATCCAATACAACCAAATACGCATGAATCCGTCCTCAAATGCACAAAATTTTGCGTTTCCAGCGAGTAAACAGCGTTTTTTCTGGGCCTCGTTGAGAAATTTTTGACTCTGGAAATCCGCTCAGAAGGAAGATTTTGCTTCAAAAGTGCGTTATATGGCAGAATCTAGCACCAAATACATCATATTTCGTGTTTTTAAAGTGGTATTTGCAGTTTCACAAACTTTGGAATAAGTCGAAATCACGCTTTTCCGCGCAGATGTTTACAATCGAAAAGTTCATATTCCTATTCAGGACCTCATAATATGTATGAATCTATCGACAGAAACATCATATTTCTTGTTCCCAGAGCGCTATCTGCAGTTATATGAAGTTTGAAATAAGTCAAAATTACCACATTCTGAGCAGTTCCAAAGTATCGCAAATCACATAAATCTATCCAATAATACCTGATACGCATAAATCCGTCCTCAAATGCACTAAATTCTGCGTTTCCAGTGAGTTATCAGCGTTTGTTCTGAGTCTCGTTGAGTAATTTTTGACTCTGTAAATCTGCTCAGAAGCAAGATTTTGCTTCAAAAGTGCGTTATATGGCAGAATCTAGCACCAAATACATCATATTTTGTGTTTTTAGAGTGATATTTGCAGTTTTACAAACTTTGGAATAAGTCGGAATCACGCTTTTCCGCAAGATTTTCACAATCAAAAAGTTCATATTCCTATTCAGGACCTTATGATATGTATAAATCTATCGACAAAAACATCATATTTTGTGTTTTCAAAGCGCTATCTGCAGTTATATGAAGTTTGAAATAAGTCAAAATTACCACATTCTGAGCAGTTTCAAAGTATCGCAAATCACATAAATCTATCCAATACAACATAATACGCATGAAGCCGTCCCCAAATGCACAAAATTTTGCGTTTCCAGCGAGTTATCAGCGTTTTTTCTGAGTCTTGTTGAGAAATTTTTGACTCTGTAAATCTGCTCAGAAGCAAGATTTTGCTTCAAAAATGCGTTAAATGGCAGAACCTAGCACCAAATACATCATATTCCGAGTTTTTAGAGTGCTATTTGCAGTTTTACAAACTTTGGAATAAGTCGAAATCACGCTTTCCCGCGCAGATTTTCACAATCAAAAAGTTCATTTTCCTATTCAGTACCTCATAATAAGTATGAATTGATCGATAAAAACATCATATATCGTGTTTTCAGAGCGCTATCTGCAGTTATATGAAGTTTGAAATAAGTCAAAATTACCACATTTTGAGCAGTTTCAAAGTATCGCAAATCACATAAATCTATCCAATTCATCATAATATGCATGAATCCGTCCTTAAATGCACAAAATTTTGCGCTTCCAGCAATTCATCAGCGTTTTTTCTGAGTCTCGTTGAGAAATTTTTGACTCTGTATATCTGCTCAGAAGCAAGATTTTGCTCCAAAAGTGCGTTATATGGCAGAATCTAGCACCAAATACATCATATTTCGTGTTTTGAGAGTGCTATTTGCAGTTTCACAAACTTTGGAATAATTCGAAATCACGCTTTTCCGCACAGTTTTTCACAATCAAAAAGTCCATATTCCTATCCAGGACCTCATAAAATGTATGAATCTATGGACAAAAACAGCATATTTCGTGTTTTCAGTGCGCTATCTGCAGTTATATGAAGTTTGAAATAAGTCAAAATTACCACATTCTGAGCAGTTTCAAAGTATCGCAAATCACATAAATCTATCCAATACAACATAAAACGCATGAATCTTTCCTTAAATGCACAAAATTTTGCGTTTCCAGCGAGTTAACAGCGTTTTTTCTGAGCCTCGTTGAGAAATTTTTGACGACAAAAACATCATATTTCGTGTTTTCAGAGCGCCATCTGCAGTTATATGAAGTTTGAAATAAGTCAGAATTACCACATTCTGCGCAGTTCCAAAGTATCGCAAATCACATAAATCTATACAATACAACATAATAGGCATGAATTCGTCCTCAAATGCACTGAATTTTTCGTTTCCAGCGAGTTATCAGCGTTTTTTCTGAGTCTCGTTGAGAAATTTTTGACTCTGTGAATCTGTTCAGAAGCAAGATTTTGCTTCAAAAGTGCGTTATACGGCAGAATCAAGGACCATATACATCATATTTCGTGTTTTCAGAGTGCTATTTACAGTT
>CAXDIG010000021.1:0-38008 GCA_963989225.1 Dromius quadrimaculatus
ATCACCGTTTTTTCTGAGTCTCGTTGAGGAAATTTTGATTCTGTTAATCTGGTCAGAAGTAAGATTTTGCTTCAGAAATGTGTTATATGGCAGAATCTAGCACCAAATACATCATAATTCGTGTTTTTGAATTTTGCGTTTCCAGCGAGTTATCAGCGTTTTTTCTGAGTATCGTTGAGAAATTTTTGATTCATTAAATCTGCTCAGAAGCAAGATTTTGCTTCAGAAATGCCTTATATGGCAGAATCTAGCACCAATAAACATCATGTTTCGTGTTTTTAGAGTGCTATTCGCAGTTTTACAAACTTTGGAATAAGTCGAAATCATGCTTTTCCGCGCGGACTTCCACAATCAAAAAGTTCATATTCCTATTCAGGACCTCATAATATGTATAAATCCATCAACAAAAACATCATATCTCGTGTTTTCATAAAGCTATCTGCAGTTATATGAAGTTTGAAATAAGTCAAAATTACCACATTCTCAGCGGTTTCAAAGTATCGCAAATCACATAAATCTATCCAATACAACATAATACGCATGAATCCATCCTCAAATGCACAGAATTTCGCGTTTTCAGCGAGTTATCAGCGTTTTTTCTGAGTTTCGATGAGAAATTTTTGATTCCGTAAATTTGCTCAGAAGCAAGATTTTGCTTCAGAAATGCGTTATATGGCAGAATCTTGCACCAAATGTATCATATCTCGTGTTTTTAGGGTGCTATTCGCTGTTTTACAAACTTTGGAATAAGTCGTAATCACGCTTTTCCGGACAGATTTTCACAATCAAAAAGTTCATATCCCTATTCAGGACCTCATAATATGGATGAATCCATCAGCAAAAACATCATATCTCTTGTTTTCAGAGCGCTATCTGCAGTTATATGAAGTTTGAAATAAGTCAAAATTACCACATTCTCAGCAGTTTCAAAGTATCGCAAATCACATGAATCTATCCAATACAACATAATACGCATGAATTCGTCATGAAATGCACAAAATTTTGCGTTTTCAGCGAGTTATCAGCGTTTTTTCTGAGTTTCGTTGAAAAATTTTTGATTCTGTAAATCTGCTCAGAAGCAAGATTTTGTTCCAGAAATGCGTTATATGGCAGAATCTAGCATCAAATACATCATATTTTGTGTTTTTAGAGTGCTATTCGCAGTTTTACAAACTTTGGAATAAGTCGGAATCACGCTTTTCCGCGCAGATTTTCACAATCAAAAAGTTCATATTCCTATTCAGGAACTCATAATATGTATGAATCCATCAACAAAAACATCATATCTTGTGTTTTCAGAGCGCTATCTGCAGTTATATGAAGTTTGAAATAAGTCAAAATCACCACATTCTCAACGGTTTCAAAGTATCGCAAATCACATAAATCTATCCAATACAACATCATACGCATGAATCCGTCCTGAAATGCACATAATTTTGCGTTTCCAGCGAGTTATCAGCCTTTTTTCTGAGTTTCGTTGAAAATTTTTGATTCTGTAAATCTGCTCAGAAGCAAGTTTCTGCTTCAGAACTGCGTTATATGGCAGAAGCTAGCGCCAAATACATCATATTTCGTGTTTTAGAGTGCTATTCGCAGTTTAACAAACTTTGGAATAAGTTGAAATCACGCTTTTCCGGGCAGATTTTCACAAACAAAAAGTTCATATTCCTATTCAGGAACTAATAATATGTATGAATTCATCAACAAAAACATCATATCTCGTGTTTTCAGAGCGCTATCTGCAGTTATATGAAGTTAAGAATAAGTCAAAATTACTACATTCTCAGCGGTTTCAAAGTATCGCAAGTCACATAAATCTATCCAATACAACATAATACGCATGAATCCGTACTCAAATGCACAAAATTTTGCGTTTCCAGCGAGTTATCAGCGTTTTTTCTTGAGTTTCGTTGTGAAATTTTTGATTCTGTAAATCTGCTCAGAAGCAAGGTTTTGCTTCAGGAATGCGTTATATGGCAGAATCTAGCACCAAATACATCATATTTCGTGTTTTTAGAGTGCTATTCGCAGTTTTACAAACTTTGGAATGAGTCGAAATCACGCTTTTCCGCGCAGATTTTCACAATCAAAAAGTTCATATTCCTATTCAGGACCTCATAATATGTATGAATTCATCAACAAAAACATCATATCTTGTGTTTTTAGAGCGCTATCTGCAGTTATATGAAGTTTGAAATAAGTCAAAATTACCACATTCTCAGCGGTTTCAAAGTATCGCAAATCACATAAATCTATCCAATACAAACATAATACGCATGAATCCGTTCTCAAATGCACAAAATTTTGCTTTTCCAGCGAGTTATCAGCGTTTTTTCTGAGTTTCGTTGAGAAATTTTTGATTCTGTAAATCTGCTCAGAAGCAAGGTTTCGCTTCAGGAATGCGTTATATGGCAGAATCTAGCACCAAATACATCATATTTCGTGTTTTTAGAGTGCTATTCGCAGTTTTACAAACTCTGGAATAAGTCGAAATCACGCTTTTCTGGGCAAATTTTCACAATCAAAAAGTTCATATTCCTATTCAGGAGCTCATGAAATGTATGAATCCATCATCAAAAACATCATATCTCGTGTTTTCTGAGCGCTATCTGCAGTTATATGAAGCTTGGAATAAGTCAGAATTACCACATTCTCAGCGGTTTCAAAGTATCGCAAATCACATAAATCTATCCAATACAACATAATCGCATGAATCTGTCCCAAATGCACAAAATTTTGCGTTTCCAGCGAATTATCAGCGTTTTTTCTGAGTCTCGTTGAGAAATCTTTGACTCTGCAAATCTGCTCAGAAGCAAGATTTTGCTTCAGAATGCGTTATATGGCAGAATCTAGCACCAAATACATCATATTTCGAGTTTTTAGAGCGCTATTCACAGTTTTACAAACTTTGGATTAAGTCGGAATCACGCTTTTCCGCGCAGATTTTCACAATCAAAAAGTTCATATTCCTACTCAGGAACTCATAATATGTATCAATCCATCAACAAAAACATCATATCTCGTGTTTTCAGAGCGCTAACTGCAGTTATATGAAGTTTGAAATAAGTCAAAATTACCACATTCTCAGCGGTTTCAAAGTACCGCAAATAACATAAATCTATCCAATACGACATGATACGCATGAATCTGTCCTCAAATGCACAAAATTTTGAGTTTCCAGCGAGTTATCAGCGTATTTTCTTAGTCTCGTTGAGAAATTTTTGATTCTGTAAATCTGCCCAGATGCAATATTTTGCTTCAGAAATGCGTTATATGGCAGAATCTAGCACCAAATACATCATATTTTGTGTTTTTAAATCGCTATTTGCAGTTTTACAAACTTTGGAATAAGTCGAAATCACGCTTTTCCGCGCAGATTTTGACAATCAAAAAGAACATATTCCTATTCAGGACCTCATAATATGTATGAATACATCAACAAAAACATCATATCTCGTGTTTTCAGAGCGCTATCTGCAGTTATATGGAGTTTGAAATAAGTCAAAATTACCACATTCTCCGCGTATTCAAAGTATCGCAAATCACATGAATCTATCCAATACAACATGATACGCATGAATCCGTCCTCAAATGCACAAAATTTTGCGTTTCCAGCGAGTTATCACCGTTTTTTCTGAGTCTCGTTGAGGAAATTTTGATTCTGTTAATCTGCTCAGAAGCAAGATTTTGCTTCAGAAATGTGTTATATGGCAGAATCTAGCACCAAATACATCATAATTCGTGTTTTTAAAATTTTGCGTTTCCAGCGAGTTATCAGCGTTTTTTTCTGAGTATCGTTGAGAAATTTTTGATTCAGTAAATCTGCTCAGAAGCAAGATTTTGCTTCAGAAATGCGTTATATGGCAGAATCTAGCACCAAATTCATCATATTTCGTGTTTTTAGAGTGCTATTCGCAGTCTTACAAACTTTGGAATAAGTCGAAATCACGCTTTTCCGGGCAGATTTTCACAATCAAAAAGTTCATTTTCCTATTCAGGACCACATAATATGTATGAATATATCAACAAAAACATCACATCTCGTGTTTTCAGAGCGCTTTCTGCAGTTATATGAAGTTTGAAATAAGTCAAAATTACCACATTCTGAGCAGTTTTCAAATTATCGCAAATCACATAAATCTATCCAATACAACATAATACGCATGAATCCGTCCTCAAATGCACAAAATTTCGCGTTTCCAGCAAGTTATCAGCTTTTTTTCTGAGTCTCGTTGAGAAATTTTTACTCTGTTAATCTGCTCAGAAGCAAGATTTTGCTTTAAAAGTGCGTTATATGGTAGATTTCTAGCACCAAATACATCATATTTCGTGTTTTTAGAGTGCTATTTGCAGTTCTACAAACTTTGGAATAAGTCAAAATCACGCTTTTCCGCGCAGATTTCTACAATCAAAAAGTTCATATTACTATTCAGGACCTTATAATATGTATGAATCTATCGACAAAAACATCATATTTTGTGTTTTCAGAGCGCTATCTGCAGTTATATAAAGTTTGGAATAAGTCAAAATTACCACATTCTGAGTAGTTTCAAAGTATCGCAAATCACATAAATCTATCCAATACAACATAATACGGCATGAATTCGTCCTCAAATGCACAAAATTTTGCGTTTCCAGCAAGTTATCAGCGTTTTTTCTGAGTTTCGTTGAGAGATCTTTGATTCTGTAAATCTGCTCAGAAGCAAGATTTTGCTTCAAATATGCGTTATATGGCAGAATCTAGCACCAAATTCATCATATTTCGTGTTTTGAGAGTGCTATTCGCAGTTTTACAAACTTTGGAATAGGTCGAAATCACGCTTTTCCGGGCAGATTTCCACAATCAAAAAGTTCATATTCCTATTCAGGACCTCATAATATGTATGAATATATCAACAAAACCATCATATCTTGTGTTTTCAGAGCGCTATCTGCAGTTATATGAAGTTTGAAATAAGTCAAAATTACCACGTTCTCAGCAGTTTCAAAGTATCGCAAATCACATAAATCTATCCAATACAACATAATACGCTTGAATCCGTCCTCATATGCACAAAATTCTGCGTTTCCAGCGAGTTATCAGCGTTTTTTCTGAGTCTCGTTGAGAAATTTTTGACTCTGTTAATCTGCTCAGAAGCAAGATTTTGCTTTAAAAGTGCGTTATATGGTAGATTCTAGCACCAAATACATCATATTTCGTGTTTTTAGAGTGCTATTTGCAGTTCTACAAACTTTGGAATAAGTCAGAATCACGCTTTTCCGCGCAGATTTCTACAATCAAAAAGTTCATATTACTATTCAGGACCTTATAATATGTATGAATCTATCGACAAAAACATCATATTTTGTGTTTTCAGAGCGCTATCTGCAGTTATATGAAGTTTGGAATAAGTCAAAATTACCACATTCTGAGTAGTTTCAAAGTATCGCAAATCACATAAATCTATCCAATACAACATAATACGCATGAATTCGTCCTCAAATGCACAAAATTTTGCGTTTCCAGCAAGTTATCAGCGTTTTTTCTGAGTTTCGTTGAGAGATCTTTGATTCTGTTAATCTGCTCAGAAGCAAGATTTTGCTTCAAATATGCGTTATATGGCAGAATCTAGCACCAAATTCATCATATTTCGTGTTTTGAGAGTGCTATTCGCAGTTTTACTAACTTTGGAATAAGTCGAAATCACGCTTTTCCGGGCAGATTTCCACAATCAAAAAGTTCATATTCCTATTCAGGACCTCATAATATGTATGAATATATCAACAAAACCATCATATCTTGTGTTTTCAGAGCGCTATCTGCAGTTATATGAAGTTTGAAATAAGCCAAAATTACCACATTCTCAGCGGTTTCAAAGTATCGCAAATCACATAAATCTATCCAATACAACATAATACGCTTGAATCCGTCCTCATATGCACAAAATTCTGCGTTTCCAGCGAGTTATCAGCGTTTTTTCTGAGTTTCGTTGAGAAATTTTTGACTCTGTAAATCTGCTCAGAAGTAGGATTTTGCTTTAGAAATGCGTTATATGGCAGAATCTAGCACCAAATACATCATATTTCGTGTTTTTAGAGTGCTATTCGCAGTTTTACAAACTTTGGAATAAGTCAAAATCACGCTTTTCCGGGCAGATTTTCACAATCAAAAAGTTCATATTCCTATTCAGGAACTCATAATATGTATGAATCCATCAACAAGAACATCATATCTCGTGTTTTCAGAGCGCTATCTGCAGTTATATGAAGTTTGAAAGAAGTCAAAATTACCACATTCTCAGCGGTTTCAAAGTATCGCAAATCACATAAATCTATCCAATACAACATAATATGCATGAATCCGTCCTCAAATGCACAAAATTTTGCTTTTCCAGCGAGTTCTCAGCGTTTTTTTTGAGTTTCGTTGAGAAATTTTTGATTCAGTAAATCTGCCTCAAAAGCAAAATTTTGCTTCAAAAATGCCTTATATGGCAGAACCTAGCACCAATAAGCAACATGTTTCGTGTTTTTAGAGTGCTATTCGCAGTTTTACAAACTTTGGAATAAGTCAAAATCATGCTTTTCCGCGCAGACTTTCACAATCAAAAAGTTCATATTCTTATTCAGGACCTCATATGTAATATGTATGAATCCATCAACAAAAACATCATATCTCGTGTTTTCATAAAGCTATCTGCAGTTATATGAAGTTTGAAATATGTCAAAATTACCACATTCTCAGCGGTTTCAAAGTATCGCAAATCACATAAATCTATCCAATACAACATAATACGCATGAATCCGTCCTGAAATGCACCAAATTTTGCGTTTCCAGCGAATTATCAGCGTTTTTTCTGAGTTTCGTTGAGAAATTTTTGATTCCGTAAATTTGCTCAGAAGCAAGATTTTGCTTCAGAAATGCGTTATATGGCAGAATCTAGCACCAAATGTATCATATCTTGTGTTTTTAGAGTGCTATTCGCTGTTGTACAAACTTTGGAATAAGTCGTAATCACGCTTTTCCGAACAGATTTTCACAATCAAAAAGTTCATATCCCTATTCAGGACCTCATAATATGGATGGATCCATCAGCAAAAACATCATATCTCGTGTTTTCAGAGCGCTATCTGCAGTTATATGAAGTTTGAAATAAGTCAAAATTACCACATTCTCAGCAGTTTCAAAGTATCGCAAATCACATAAATCTATCCAATACAACATTATACGCATGAATTTGTCCTGAAATGCACAAAATTTTGCGTTTTCAGCGAGTTATCAGCGTTTTTTCTGAGTTTCGTTGAGAAATTTTTGATTCTGTAAATCTGCTCAGAATGCAAGATTTTGTTCCAGAAATGCGTTATATGGCAGAATCTAGCACTAACTACATCATATTCCGTGTTTTTAGAGTGCCATTCGCAGTTTTACAAACTTTGGAATAAGTCGGAATCACGCTTTTCCGCGCAGATTTTCACAATCAAAAAGTTCATATTCCTATTCAGGTACTCATGATATGTATGAATCCATCAGCAAAAACATCATATCTCGTGTTTTCAGAGCGCTATCTGCAGTTATATGAAGTTTGAAATAAGTCAAAATCACCACATTCTCAACGGTTTCAAAGTATCGCAAATCACATAAATCTATCCAATACAACATCATACGCATGAATCCGTCCTGAAATGCACATAATTTTGCGTTTCCAGCGAGTTATCAGCCTTTTTCCTGAGTTTCGTTGAAAAATTTTTGATCCTGTAAATCTGCTCAGAAGCAAATTTCTGCTTCAGAACTGCGTTATATGGCAGAAGCTAGCACCAAATACATCATATTTCTAGTTTCAGAGTGCTATTCGCAGTTTAACAAACTTTGGAATAAGTTGAAATCACGCTTTTCGGGCAGATTCTCACAATCAAAAAGTTCATATTCCAATTCAGGAACTAATAATATGTATGAATTCATCAACAAAAACATCATATCTCGCGTTTTCAGAGCCCTATCTGCAGTTATATGAAGTTAAAAATAAGTCAAAATTACTACATTCTCAGCGGTTTCAAAGTATCGCAAGTCACATAAATCTATCCAATACAACATAATACGCATGAATCCGTCCTCAAATGCACAAAATTTTGCGTTTTCCAGCGAGTTATCAGCGTTTTTTTCTTGAGTTTCGTTGAGAAATTTTTGATTCAGTAAATCTGCTCAAAAGCAAGATTTTGCTTCAGAAAATGCCTTATATGGCAGAACCTAGCACCAATAAACAACATGTTTCGTGTTTTTAGAGTGCTATTCGCAGTTTTACAAACTTTGGAATAAGTCGAAATCATGCTTTTCCGCGCAGACTTTCACAATCAAAAAGTTCATATTCTTATTCAGGACCTCATAATATGTATAAATCCATCAACAAAAACATCATATCTCGTGTTTTCATAAAGCTATCTGCAGTTATATGAAGTTTGAAATGAGTCAAAATTACCACATTCTCAGCGGTTTCAAAGTATCGCAAATCACATAAATCTATCCAATACAACATAATACGCATGAACCCGTCCTCAAATGCACAAAATTTCGCGTTTCCAGCGAGTTATCAGCGTTTTTTCTGAGTTTCGTTGAGAAATTTTTGATTCCGTAAATTTGCTCAGAAGCAAGATTTTGCTTCAGAAATGCGTTATCTGGCAGAATCTAGCACCAAATGTATCATATCTCGTGTTTTTAGAGTGCTATCGCTGTTTTACAAACTTTGGAATAAGTCGTAATCACGCTTTTCCGGACAGATTTTCACAATCAAAAAGTTTATATCCCTATTCAGGACCTCATAATATGGATGAATCCATCAGCAAAAACATCATATCTCGTGTTTTCAGAGCGCTATCTGCAGTTATATGAAGTTTGAAATAAGTCAAAATTTCCACATTCTCAGCAGTTTCAAAGTATCGCAAATCACATAAATCTATCCAATACAACATTATACGCATGAATTCGTCCTGAAATGCACAAAATCTTGCGTTTTCAGCGAGTTATCAGCGTTTTTTCTGAGTTTCGTTGAGAAATTATAGATTCTGTAAATCTGCTCAGAATGCAAGATTTTGTTCCAGAAATGCGTTATATGGCAGAATCTAGCACCAAATACATCATATTCCGTGTTCTTAGAGTGCCATTCGCAGTTTTACAAACTTTGGAATAAGTCGGAATCACGCTTTCCCGCGCAGATTTTCACAATCAAAAAGTTCATATTCCTATTCAGGAACTCATGGTATGTATGAATCCATCAACAAAAACATCATATCTCGTGTTTTCAGAGCGCTATCTGCAGTTATATGAAGTATGAAATAAGTCAAAATCACCACATTCTCAACGGTTTCAAAGTATCGCAAATCACATAAATCTTTCCAATACAACATCATACGCATGAATCCGTCCTGAAATGCACATAATTTCGCGTTTCCAGCGAGTTATCAGCCTTTTTCCTGAGTTTCGTTGAAGAATTTTTGATCCTGAAAATCTGCTCAGAAGCAAGTTTCTGCTTCAGAACTGCGTTATATGGCAGAAGCTAGCACCAAATACATCATATTTCGTGTTTCAGAGTGCTATTCGCATTTTAACAAACTTTGGAATAAGTTGAAATCACGCTTTTCCGGACAGATTCTCACAATCAAAAAGTTCATATTCCTATTCAGGAACTAATAATATGTATGAATTCATAAACAAAAACATCATATCTTGTGTTTTCAGAGCGCTATCTGCAGTTATATGAAGTTAAAAATAGGTCAAAATTACTACATTCTCAGCGGTTTCAAAGTATCGCAAGTCACATAAATCTATCCAATACAACATAATACGCATGAATCCGTCCTCAAATGCACAAAATTTTGCGTTTCCAGCGAGTTATCAGCGTTTTTTCTTGAGTTTCGTTGTGAAATTTTTGATTCTGTAAATCTGCTCAGAAGCAAGGTTTTGCTTCAGGAATGCGTTATATGGCAGAATCTAGCACCAAATACATCATATTTCGTGTTTTTAGAGTGCTATTCGCAGTTTTACAAACTTTGGAATGAGTCGAAATCACGCTTTTCGGCGCAGATTTTCACAATCAAAAAGTTCATATTCCTATTCAGGGCCTCATAATATGTATGAATTCATCAACAAAAACATCATATCTTGGGTTTTCAGAGCGCTATCTGCAGTTATATGAAGTTTGAAATAAGTCAAAATTACCACATTCTCAGCGGTTTCAAAGTATCGCAAATCACATAAATCTATCCAATACAACATAATACGCATGAATCCGTCCTCAAATGCACAAAATTTTGCGTTTCCAGCGAGTTATCAGCGTTTTCTCTGAGTTTCGTTGAGAAATTTTTGATTGTGTAAATCTGCTCAGAAGCAAGGTTTTGCTTCAGGAATGCGTTATATAGCAGAATCTAGCACCAAATACATCATATTTCGTGTTTTCAGAGTGCTATTCGCAGTTTTACAGACTTTGGAATAAGTCGAAATCATGCTTTTCCGCGCAAATTTTCACAATCAAAAAGTTCATATTCCTATTCAATACCTCATAATATGTATGAATTCATCAACAAAAACATCATATCTCGTGTTTTCTGAGCGCTATCTGCAGTTATATGAAGTTTGGAATAGGTCAAAATTACAACATTCTCAGCGATTTCAAAGTATCGCAAATCACATAAATCTATCCAATACAACCTAATACGCATGAATCCGTCCTCAAATGCACAGAATTTTGCGTTTCCGGCGAGTTATCAGCGTTTTCTCTGAGTTTCGTTGAGAAATTTTTGATTCTGTAAATCTGCTCAGGAGGAAGATTTTGCTTCAGAAATGCAATATATGGCAGAATCTAGCACCAAATACATCATGTTTCGTGTTTTCAGAGCGCTATTTGCAGTTTTACAAACTTTGGAATAAGTCAGAATCACGCTTTTCCGCGCAGATTTTCACAATCACAAAGTTCATATTCTCATTGAGGAACTCATAATATGTATAGATCAACAAAAACATCATATCTCGTGTTTTCAGAGCGCTATCTGCAGTTACATGAAGTTTGAAATAAGTCAAAATTACCACATTCTCAGCGGTTTCAAAGTATCGCAAATCACATAAATCTATCCAGTACAACATAATACACATAAATCCGTCCTCAAATGCGAAAAATTTTGCGTTTCCAGCGAGTTATCAGCGTTTTTTCTGAGCTTCGTTGAGAAATTTTTGATTCTGTAAATCTGCTCAGAAGCGAGATTTTGCTTCAGAAATGCGTTTATGGCAGAATCCAGCACTAAATACGTCATATTTCGTGTTTCTAGAGTGCTATTCGCAGTTTTACAAACTTTGGATCAGGTTGAAATCACGCTTTTCCGGGCAGATTTTCACTATCAAAAAGTTCATATTTCTATTCAGGACCTCATAATATCAGTGAATCCATCAACAAGAACATCATATCTCGTGTTTTCAGAGCGCTGTCTGCAGTTATATGAAGTTTGAAATAAGTCAAAATTACCACATTCTCAGCGGTTCCAAAGTATCGCAAATCACATAAATCTATCCAATACAACATAATACGCATGAATCCGTCCTCAAATGCACAAAATTTTGCGTTTCCAGCGAGTTATCAGCGTTTTCGCTGAGTTTCGTTGAGAAATTTTTGATTCAGTAAATCTGCTCAGAAGCAAGATTTTGCTCCAGAAATGCGATATATGGCAGAATCTAGCACCAAATACATCATATTTCGTGTTTTCAGAGCGCTATTTGCAGTTCTACAAACTTTGGAATAAATCGAAATCACACTTTTCCGGGCTGATTTTCACATTCAAAAAGTTCATATTCCTATCAAGGACCTCATAATATGTATGAATCCATCAGCAAAAACATCATATCTTGTGTTTTCAGAGCGCTATCTGCAGTTATATGAAGTTTGAAATAAGTCAAAATTACCACATTCTCAGCGGTTTCGTAGTATCGCAAATCACATAAATCTATCCAATACAACATGATACGCATGAATCCGTCGTCAAATGCACAAAATTTTGCGTTTCCAGCGAGTTATCAGCGTTCTTTCTGAGTTTTCTTGAGAAATCTTTGATTCTGTAAATCTGCTTAGAAGCAAGATTTTGCTTCAGAAATGCGTTATCTAGCACCAGATACATCATATTTCGTGTTTTTAGAGTGCTATTCGCAGTTTCACAGACTCTGTAATAAGTCGAAATCACACTTTTCCGCGCAGATTTTCACAATCAAAAAGTTCATACTCCTATCAAGAAACTCATGATATGTATGAATCCATCAACAAAAACATCATATCTCATGTTTTCAGAGCGCTATCTGCAGTTATATGAAGTTTGAAATAAGTCAAATCTACCACATTCTCAGCAGTTTCAAAGTATCGCAAATCACATAAATCTATCCAATACAACATAATACGCATGAATCCGTCCTCTAATGCACAAAATTTTGCGTTTCCAGCGAGTTATCAGCGTTTTTTCTGAGTTTCGTTGAGAAATTTTTGATTCTGTAAATCTGCTCAGAAGCAAGATTTTGCTTCAGAAATGCGTTATATGGCAGAATCTAGCACCAAATATATCATAATTCGTGTTTTCAGAGCGCTATTTGCAGTTTTACAAACTTTGGAATAAGTCAAAATCACGCTTTTCCGCGCAGATTTCCACAATCAAAAAGTTCATATTTCTATTGAGGAACTCATAATATGTATAAATCCATCAACAAAAACATCATATCTCGTGTTTTCAGAGCGCTATCTGCAGTTATATGAAGTTTGAAGTAATTCAAAATTACCACATTCTCAGCGGTTCAAAGTATCGCAAATCACATAAATCTATCCAGTACAACATATTACGCATGAATCCGTCCTCAAATGCACAAAATTTTGCGTTTCCAGCGAGTTATCAGCGTTTTTTCTGAGTTTCGTTGAGAAATTTTTGATTCTGTAAATCTGCTTAGAAGCAAAATTTTGCTCCAGAAATGCGTCATATGGCAGAATCTAGCACCAAATACATCATATCTCGTGTTTTTAGAGTGCAATTCGCAGTTTAAACAAACTTTGGAATAAGTCGAAAACACGCTTTTCCGGGCAGATTTTCACAATCAAAAGGTTCATATTCCTATTCAGGAACTCATAATATGTATGAATCCATCAACAAAAACAACATATCTCGTGTTTTCAGAGCGCTATCTGCAGTTATGTGAAGTTTGGAAGAAGTCAAAATTACCACATTCTCAGCGGTTTCAAAGTATCGCAAATCACATAAATCTATCCAATACAACATAATATGCATGAATCCGTCAACAAATGCACAAAATTTTGCGTTTCCAGCGAGTTCTCAGCGTTTTTTCTGAGTTTCGTTGAGAAATTTTTGATTCAGTAAATCTGCTCAGAAGCAAGATTTTGCTTCTGAATGCCTTATATGGCAGAATCTAGCACCAATAAACATCATGTTTCGTGTTTTTAGAGTGCTATTCGCAGTTTTACAAACTTTGAAATAAGTCGAAATCATGCTTTTCCGCGCAGACTTTCACAATCAAAAAGTTCATATCCCTATTCAGGACCTGATAATATGTATAAATCCATCAACAAAAACATCATATCTCGTGTTTTCATAAAGCTATCTGCAGTTATATGAAGTTTGAAATAAGTCAAAATTACCACATTCTCAGCGGTTTTAAAGTATCGCAAATCACATAAATCTATCCAATACAACATAATACGCATGAATCCGTCCTCAAATGCACAACATTTCGCGTTTCCAGCGAGTTATCAGCGTTTTTTCTGAGTTTCGTTGAGAAATTTTTGATTCTGTAAATCTGCTCAGAAGCAAGATTTTGCTTCAGAAATGCGTTATATGGCAGAATCTAGCACCAAATATATCATAATTCGTGTTTTGAGAGCGCTATTTGCAGTTTTACAGACTTTGGAATAAGTCAAAATCACGCTTTCCCGCGCAGATTTTCACAATCAAAAAGTTCATATTTCTATTGAGGAACTCATAATATGTATAAATCCATCAACAAAAACATCATATCTCGTGTTTTCAGAGCGCTATCTGCAGTTATATGAAGTTTGAAATAAGTCAAAATTACAACATTCTCAGCGGTTTCAAAGTATCGCAAATCACATAAATCTATCCAATACAACATAATACGCATGAATCTGTCCTCAAATGCACAAAATTTTGCGTTTCCAGCGAGTTATCAGCGTTTTTTTCTGAGTTTCGTTGAGAAATTTTTGATTCTGTAAATCTGCTCAGAAGCAAGGTTTTGCTTCAGGAATGCGTTATATGGCAGAATCTAGCACCAAATACATCATATTTCGTGTTTTCAGAGTGCTATTCGCAGTTTTACAAACTTTGGAATAAGTCGAAATCATGCTCTTCCGCGCAGATTTTCATATTCAAAAAGTTCATATTCCTATTCAAGACCTCATAATATGTATGAATCCATCAGCAAAAACATCATATCCCGTGTTTTCAGAGCGCTATCTGCAGTTAGATGAAGTTTGAAATAAGTCAAAATTACCACAGTCTCAGCGGTTTCAAAGTATCGCAAATCACATAAATCTATCCAATACAACATAATACGCATGAATCGGTCCTCAAATGCTCAAAATTTTGCGTTTCCAGCGAGTTATCAGCGTTTTTTCTGAGTTTCGTTCAGAAATTTTTGATTCTGTACTGTAAATCTGCTCAGAAGCGAGATTTTGCTTCAGAAATGCGTTATATGGCAGAATCCAGCACCAAAATAGTCATATTTCGTGTTTTTAGAGTGCTATTCGTAGTTTTACAAACTTTGGATTAAGTTGAAATCACACTTTCCCGGGCAGATTTCCACAATCAAAAAGTTCATATTTCTATTCGGGACCTCATAATATCAGTGGATCCATCAACAAGAACATCATATCTCGTGTTTTCAGAGCGCTATCTGCAGTTATATGAAGTTTGAAATAAGTCAAAATTACCACATTCTCAGCGGTTCCAAAGTATCGCAAATCACATAGATCTATCCAGTACAACATAATACACATGAATCCGTCCTCAAATGCACAAAATTTTGCGTTTCCAGCGAGTTATCAGCGTTTTTCCTGAGTTTCGTTGAGAAATTTTTGATTCTGTAAATCTGCTCAGAAGCTAAATTTTGCTTCAGGAATGCGTTATATGGCAGAATCTAGCACCAAATACATCATATTTCGTGTTTTCAGAGTGCTATTCGCAGTTTTACAAACTTTGGATTAAGTTGAAATCACGCTTTTCCGGGCAGATTTTCACAATCAAAAAGCTCATATTCCTATTCAGGACCTCATAATATCAGTGAATCCATCAACAAGAACATCTTATCTCGTGTTTTCAGAGCGCTATCTGCAGTTATATGAAGTTTGAAATAAGTCAAAATTACCACATTCTCAGCGGTTCCAAAGTATCGCAAATAACATAAATCTATCCAATACAACATAATACGCATGAATCCGTCCTCAAATGCACAGAATTTTGCGTTTCCAGCGAGTTATCAGCGTTTTCTCTGAGTTTCGTTGAGAAATTTTTGACTCTGTGAATCTGCTCAGAAGCAAGATTTTGCTTCAGAAATGCGATATATGGCAGAATCTAGCACCAAATACATCATATTTTGTGCTTTCAGAGCGCTATTTGCAGATCTACAAACTTTGGAATAAATCGAAATCACACTTTTCCGGGCTGATTTTCACATTCAAAAAGATCATATTCCTATTTAAGACCTCATAATATGTATGAATCCATCAGCAAAAACATCATATCTCGTGTTTTCAGAGCGCTATCTGCAGTTATATGAAGTTTAAAATAAGTCAAAATTACCACATTCTCAGCGGTTTCGTAGTATCGCAAATCACATAAATCTATCCAATACAACATGATACGCATGAATCCGTCCTCAAATGCACAAAATTTCGCGTTTCCAGCGAGTTATCAGCGTTCTTTCTTAGTTTTCTTGAGGAATTTTTGATTCTGTAAATCTGCTTAGAAGCAAGATTTTGCTTCAGAAATGCGTTATCTAGCACCAGATACATCATATTTCGTGTTTTTAGAGTGCTATTCGCAGTTTCACAGACTTTGTAATAAGTCGAAATCACGCTTCTCCGCGCAGATTTTCACAATCAAAAAGTTCATACTCCTATCAAGAAACTTATGATATGTATGAATCCATCAACAAAAACATCATATCTCGTGTTTTCAGAGCGCTATCTGCAGTTATATGAAGTTTGAAATAAGTCAAAATTCTCACATTCTCAGCGGTTCCAAAGTATCGCAAATAACATAAATCTATCCAATACAACATAATACGCATGAATCCGTCCTCAAATGCACAAAATTTTGCGTTTTCAGCGAGTTATCAGCGTTTTTTCTGAATTTCGTTGATAAACTTTTGATTCTGTAAATCTGCTCAGAAGCAAGATTTTGCTTCAGAAATGCGATATATGGCAGAATCTAGCACCAAATACATCATATTTCGTGTTTTGAGAGTGCTATTCGCAGTTTTACAAACTTTGGAATAAGTCAAAAATCACGCTTTTCCGGGCAGATTTACACAATCATAAAGTTCATATTCCAATTCAGGACCTCATAATATGTATGAATCCAGCAACAAAAACATCATATCTCGTGTTTTCAGAGCGCTATCTGCAGTTATATGAAGTTTGAAATAAGTCAGAATTACCACATTCTCAGCGGTTTCAAAGTATCGCAAATCACATAAATCTATCCAATACAACATGATACGCATGAATCTGTCCTCAAATGCACAAAATTTTGCGTTTCCAGCGAGTTATCAGCATTTTTTCTGAGTTTCGTTGAAAAATTTCTGATTTTGTAAATCCGCTCAGAAGCAAGTTTCTGCTTCAGAACTGCGTTATATGGCAGAAGCTAGCACCAAATACATCATATTTCGTGTTTTAGAGTGCTATTCGCAGTTTTACAAACTTTGGAATAAGCTGAAATCACGCTTTTCCGGGCAGATTTTCACAATCAAAAAGTTCATATTCCTATTCAGGAACTAATTATATGTATGAATTTATCAACAAAAACATCATATCTCGTGCTTTCAGATCGCTATCTGCAGTTATATGAAGTTTAAAATAAGTCAAAATTACCACATTCTCAGCGGTTTCAAAGTATCGCAAGTCACATAAATCTATCAAATACAACATAATACGCATGACTCCGTCCTCAAATGCACAAAATTTTGCGTTTCCAGCGAGTTATCAGCGTTTTTTTTTTTAGTTTTGTTGTGAAATTTTTGATCCTGTTAATCTGCTCAGAAGCATAGTTTAGCTTCAAGAATGCATTAAATGGCAGAATCTAGCACCAAATACATCATATTTTGTGTTTTTAGAGTGCTATTCGCAGTTTTACAAACTTTGGAATGAGTCGGAATCACGCTTTTCCGCGCAGATTTTCACAATCAAAAAGTTCATATTCCTATTCAGGACCTCATAATATGTATGAGTTCATCAACAAAAACATCATATCTCGTGTTTTCAGAGCGCTACCTGCAGTTATATGAAGTTTGAAATAAGTCAAAACTACCACATTGTCAGCGGTTTCAAAGTATCGCAAATCACATAAATCTATCCAATATAACATAATACGCATGAATCGGTCATCAAATGCACAAAATTTTGCGTTTCCAGCGAGTTATCAGCGTTTTTTCTGAGTTTCGTTGAGAAATTTTTGATTCTGTAAATCTGCTCAGAAGCAAGATGCTGCTTCAGAAATGCCTTATATGGCAGAATCTAGCACCTAATACATCATATTTCGTGTTTTTAGAGTGCTATTCGCTGTTTTACAAACTTTGGAATAAGTCGTAATCACGCTTTTCCGGGCCGATTTTTACAATCAAAAAGTTCATATTCCCAGGACCTAATAATATGTATGAATCCATCAGCAGAAACATCATATCCCGTGTTTTAAGAGCGCTATCTGCAGTTATATGAAGTTTGAAATAAGTCAAAATTACCACATTCTCAGCGGTTTCAAAGTATCGCAAATCACATGAATCTATCCAATACAACATAATACGCATGAATCGGTCCTCAAATGCACAAAATTTTGCGTTTCCAGCGAGTTATCAGCGATTTTTCTGAGTTTCGTTGAGAAATTTTTGATTCTGTAAATCTGCTCAGAAGCGAGATTTTGCTTCAGAAATGCGTTATATGGCAGAATCCAGCACCAAATTCGTCATATTTTGTGTTTTTTAGAGTGCTATTCGCAGTTTTACAAACTTTGGATTAAGTTGAAATCAAGCTTTTCCGGGCAGATTTTCACAATCAAAAAGTTCATATTTCTATTCAGGACCTCATAATATCAGTGAATCCATCAACGAGAACATCATATCTCGTGTTTTCAGAGCGCTATCTGCAGTTATATGAAGTTTGAAATAAGTCAAAATTACCACATTCTCAGCGGTTCCAAAGTATCGCAAATCACATAAATCTATCCAATACAACATGATACGCATGAATTTGTCTTCAAATGCACAAAATTTTGCGTTTCCAGCAAATTATCAGCGTTTTTTCTGAGTTTCGTTGAGAAATTTTTGATTCTGTAAATCTGCTCAGAAGCAAGATTTTGCTTTAGAAATGCGATATATGGCAGAATCTAGCAACAAATACATCATATTTCGTGTTTTTAGAGTGCTATTCGCAGTTTTACAGACTTTGGAATAATTCGAAATCACGCTTTTCCGCGCAGATTTTCACAATCAAAAAGTTCATATTCCCATCAAGAAACTCATGATATGTATGAATCGATCAACAAAAACATCATATCTTGTGTTTCCAGAGCGCTATCTGCAGTTATATGAAGTTTGAAATAAGTCAAAACTACCACATTCTCAGCGGTTTCAAAGTATCGCAAATCACATAAATCTATCCAATACAACATAATACGCATGAATCCGTCCTCAAATGCACAAAATTTTGCGTTTCCAGCGAGTTATCAGCGTTTTTCCGAGTTTCGTTTAGAAATTTTTGATTCTGTAAATCTGTTCAGAAGCAAGATTTTGCTTTAGAAATGCGTTATATGGCAGAATCTAGCACCAAATACATCATATTTCGTGTTTTTTAGAGTGCTATACGCAGTTTTACAAACTTTGGAATAAGTCGAAATCACGCTTTTCCGGGCAGATTTTCACAATGAAAATGTTCATATTCCTATTCAGGACCTCATAATATGTATAAATCCATCAACAAAAACATCATATCTCGTGTTTTCAGAGCGCTATCTTCAGTTATATGAAGTTTGAAATAAGTCAAAATTAACACATTCTCAGCGGTTTCAAAGTATCGCAAATCACATAAATCTATCCGATACAACATAATACGTATGAATCCGTCCTCAAAAGCACAAAATTTTGCGTTTTCAGCGAGTTATCAGCGTTTCTTCTGAGTTTCGTTGAGAAATTTTTGATTCTGTAAATCTGCTCAGAAGCAAGATTTTGCTTCAGAAATGCGATATATGGCAGAATCTAGCACCAAATACATCATATTTCGTGTTTTGAGAGTGCTATTCGCAGTTTTACAAACTTTGGAATAAGTAAAAATCACGCTTTTCCGGGCAGATTTTCACAATCAAAAAGTTCATATTCCAATTCAGGACCTCATAATATGTATGAATCCATCAGAAAAAACATCATATCTCGTGTTTTCAGAGCGCTATCTGCAGTTATATGAAGTTTGAAATAAGTCAAAATTACCACATTCTCTGCGGTTTTCAAAGTATCGCAAATCACATTAATCTATCCAATACAACATATTGCGCATGAATTCGTTCTCAAATGCACAAAATTTTGCGTTTCCAGCGAGTTATCAGCGTTTTTTTCTGAGTTTCGTTGAGAAATTTTTGATTCTGTATATCTGCTCAGGAGCAAGATTTTGTTCAGAAATGCGTTATATGGCAGAATCTAGCACAAAATACATCATATTTCGTGTTTTCAGAGTGCTACTCGCAGTTTTACAAACTTTGGAATGAGTCGAAATCACGCTTTTCCGGGCAGATTTTCACAATCAAAAAGTTCATATTCCCATTCAGGACTTCATAATATGTTTGAGTCCATCAACATAAACATCATAGCTCGTGTTTTCAGAGCGCTATCTGCAGTTATATGAAGTTTGAAATAAGTCAAAATTACCACATTCTCAGCGGTTTCAAAGTATCGCAAATCACATAAATCTATCCAATACAACATAATACGCATGAATCCGTCCTCAAATGCACAAAATTTTGCGTTTCCAGCGAGTTATCAGCGTTGTCTCTGAGTTTTGTTGAGAAATTTTTGATTCTGTACATCTGCTCAGAAGTAAGATTTTGCTCCAGAAATGCGTTATATGGCAGAATCTAGCATCAAATACATCATATTTCATGTTTTTTAGAGCTCTATTCGCAGTTTTACAAACTTTGGAATAAGTCGAAGTCACGCTCTTCCGAGCAGATTGTCACAATCAAAAAGAACATATTCCTATTCAGGAACTCATAATATGTATGAATCCATCAACAAAAACATCATATCTCGTGTTTCAGAGCGTTATCTGCAGTTATATGAAGTTTGAAATATGTCAAAATTACCACATTCTCAGCGGTTTCAAAGTATCGCAAATCACATAAATCTATCCGAAACAACATAATACGCATGAATCCGTCCTCAAATGCACAAAATTTTGCGTTTCCAGCGAGTTATCAGCGTTTCTTTTGAGTTTCGTTGAGGATTTTTTGATTCTGTAGATCTGCTCAGAAGCAAGATTTTGCTTAAAAAATGCGTTATATGGCAGAATCTAGCACCAAATACATCATATTTCGTGTTTTTAGAGTGCTATTCGCAGTCTTACAAACTCTGGAATAAGTCCAAATCACGCTTTTCCGGGCAGATTTTCACAATCAAAAAGTTCATTAACCTATTCAGGAACTCATAATATGTATGAATCCATCAACAGAAACACCATATCTCCTGTTTTCAGAGCGCTATCTGCAGTTATATGAAGTTTGAAATAAGTCAAAACTACCACATTGTCAGCGGTTTCAAAGTATCGCAAATCACATAAATCTATCCAATATAACATAATACGCATGAATCGGTCCTCAAATGCACAAAATTTTGCGTTTCCAGCGAGTTATCAGCGTTTTTTTCTGAGTTTCGTTGAGAAATTTTTGATTCTGTAAATCTGCTCAGAAGCAAGATGCTGCTTCAGAAATGCCTTATATGGCAGAATCTAGCACCTAATACATCATATTTCGTGTTTTCAGAGTGCTATTCGCAGTTTTACAAACTTTGGAATAAGTCGAAATCACGCTTTTCCGGGCAGATTTTTACAATCAAAAAGTTCATATTCCCATTCAGGAACTCATAATATGTATGAATTCATAAACGAAAACATCATATCTTGTGTTTTCAGAACGCTATCTGCAGTTATATGAAGTTTGAAATAAGTCAAAATTACCACATTCTCGGCGGTTTCAAAGTATCGCAAATCATATAAATCTATCCAATACAACAGAATACGCATGAATCCGTCCTCAAATGCACAAAATTTTGCGTTTCCAGCGAGTTATCAGCGTTTTTTCTGAGTTTCGTTGAGAAATTTTTGATTCTGTAAATCTGCTCAGAAGCAAGGTTTTGCTTCAGGAATGCGTTATATGGCAGAATCTAGCACCAAGACATCATATTTCGTGTTTTCAGAGTGCTATTCGCAGTTCTACAAACTTTGGAATAAGTCGAAATCATGCTTTTCCAGGCAGATTTTCACAATCAAAAAGTTCATATTCCTATTCAGGACCTCATAATATGTATGAATTCATCAACAAAACATCATATCTCGTGTTTTCAGAGCGCTATCTGCAATTATATGAAGTTTTGAAATAAGTCAAAATTACCACATTCTCGGCGGTTTCAAAGTATCGCAAATCACATAAATCTATCCAATACAACAGAATACGCATGAATCCGTCCTCAAATGCACAAAATTTTGCGTTTCCAGCGAGTTATCAGCGTTTTTTCTGAGTTTCGTTGAGAAATTTTTGATTCTGTAAATCTGCTCAGAAGCAAGATTTTGCTTCAGAAATGCGTTCATGGCAGAATCCAGCACCAAATACGTCATATTTCGTGTTTTTAAAGTGCTATTCGCAGTTTTACAAACTTTGGATTAAGTTGAAATCACGCTTTTCCGGGCAGATATTCACAATCAAAAAGTTCATATTTCTATTCAGGACCTCATAATATCAGTGGATCCATCAACAAGAACATCATATCTCGTGTTTTCAGAGCGCTATCTGCAGTTATATGAAGTTTGAAATAAGTCAAAATTACCACATTCTCAGCGGTTCCAAAGTATCGCAAATCACAAAAATCTATCCAATACAACATAATAAGCATGAATCCGTCCTCAAATGCACAAAATTTTGCGTTTCCAGCGAGTTATCAGCGTTTTTTCTGAGTTTCGTTGAGAAATTTTTGATTCTGTAAATCTGCTCAGAAGCAAGATTTTTGCTTCAGAAATGCGTTATATGGCAGAATCTAGCACCAATACATCATATCTCGTGTTTTTAGAGTGCTATTCGCTGTTTTACAAACTTTGGAATAAGTCGTAATCACGCTTTTCCGGGCCGATTTTTACAATCAAAAAGTTCATATTCCTATTCAGGACCTAATAATATGTATGAATCCATCAGCAGAAACATCATATCCCGTGTTTTTAAGAGCGCTATCTGCAGTTATATGAAGTTTGAAATAAGTCAAAATTACCACATTCTCAGCGGTTTCAAAGTATCGCAAATCACATGAATCTATCCAATACAACATAATACGCATGAATCGGTCCTCAAATGCACAAAATTTTGCGTTTCCAGCGAGTTATCAGCGATTTTTCTGAGTTTCGTTGAGAAATTTTTGATTCTGTAAATCTGCTCAGAAGCGAGATTTTGCTTCAGAAATGCGTTATATGGCAGAATCCAGCACCAAATTCGTCATATTTTGTGTTTTTAGAGTGCTATTCGCAGTTTCACAAACTTTGGATTAAGTTGAAATCAAGCTTTTCCGGGCAGATTTTCACAATCAAAAAGTTCATATTTCTATTCAGGACCTCATAATATCAGTGAATCCATCAACGAGAACATCATATCTCGTGTTTTCAGAGCGCTATCTGCAGTTATATGAAGTTTGAAATAAGTCAAAATTACCACATTCTCAGCGGTTCCAAAGTATCGCAAATCACATAAATCTATCCAATACAACATGATACGCATGAATTTGTCTTCAAATGCACAAAATTTTGCGTTTCCAGCAAATTATCAGCGTTTTTTCTGAGTTTCGTTGAGAAATTTTTGATTCTGTAAATCTGCTCAGAAGCAAGATTTTGCTTTAGAAATGCGATATATGGCAGAATCTAGCAACAAATACATCATATTTCGTGTTTTTAGAGTGCTATTCGCAGTTTTACAGACTTTGGAATAATTCGAAATCACGCTTTTCCGCGCAGATTTTCACAATCAAAAAGTTCATATTCCCATCAAGAAACTCATGATATGTATGAATCGATCAACAAAAACATCATATCTTGTGTTTCCAGAGCGCTATCTGCAGGCAGTTATATGAAGTTTGAAATAAGTCAAAACTACCACATTCTCAGCGGTTTCAAAGTATCGCAAATCACATAAATCTATCCAATACAACATAATACGCATGAATCCGTCCTCAAATGCACAAAATTTTGCGTTTCCAGCGAGTTATCAGCGTTTTTCCGAGTTTCGTTTAGAAATTTTTGATTCTGTAAATCTGTTCAGAAGCAAGATTTTGCTTTAGAAATGCGTTATATGGCAGAATCTAGCACCAAATACATCATATTTCGTGTTTTTAGAGTGCTATACGCAGTTTTACAAACTTTGGAATAAGTCGAAATCACGCTTTTCCGGGCAGATTTTCACAATGAAAATGTTCATATTCCTATTCAGGACCTCATAATATGTATAAATCCATCAACAAAAACATCATATCTCGTGTTTTCAGAGCGCTATCTTCAGTTATATGAAGTTTGAAATAAGTCAAAATTAACACATTCTCAGCGGTTTCAAAGTATCGCAAATCACATAAATCTATCCGATACAACATAATACGTATGAATCCGTCCTCAAAAGCACAAAATTTTGCGTTTTCAGCGAGTTATCAGCGTTTCTTCTGAGTTTCGTTGAGAAATTTTTGATTCTGTAAATCTGCTCAGAAGCAAGATTTTGCTTCAGAAATGCGATATATGGCAGAATCTAGCACCAAATACATCATATTTCGTGTTTTGAGAGTGCTATTCGCAGTTTTACAAACTTTGGAATAAGTAAAAATCACGCTTTTCCGGGCAGATTTTCACAATCAAAAAGTTCATATTCCAATTCAGGACCTCATAATATGTATGAATCCATCAGAAAAAACATCATATCTCGTGTTTTCAGAGCGCTATCTGCAGTTATATGAAGTTTGAAATAAGTCAAAATTACCACATTCTCTGCGGTTTCAAAGTATCGCAAATCACATTAATCTATCCAATACAACATATTGCGCATGAATTCGTTCTCAAATGCACAAAATTTTGCGTTTCCAGCGAGTTATCAGCGTTTTTTCTGAGTTTCGTTGAGAAATTTTTGATTCTGTATATCTGCTCAGGAGCAAGATTTTGTTCAGAAATGCGTTATATGGCAGAATCTAGCACAAAATACATCATATTTCGTGTTTTCAGAGTGCTACTCGCAGTTTTACAAACTTTGGAATGAGTCGAAATCACGCTTTTCCGGGCAGATTTTCACAATCAAAAAGTTCATATTCCCATTCAGGACTTCATAATATGTATGAGTCCATCAACATAAACATCATAGCTCGTGTTTTCAGAGCGCTATCTGCAGTTATATGAAGTTTGAAATAAGTCAAAATTACCACATTCTCAGCGGTTCCAAAGTATCGCAAATCACATAAATCTATCCAATACAACATAATACGCATGAATCCGTCCTCAAATGCACAAAATTTTGCGTTTCCAGCGAGTTATCAGCGTTGTCTCTGAGTTTTGTTGAGAAATTTTTGATTCTGTACATCTGCTCAGAAGTAAGATTTTGCTCCAGAAATGCGTTATATGGCAGAATCTAGCATCAAATACATCATATTTCATGTTTTTAGAGCTCTATTCGCAGTTTTACAAACTTTGGAATGTCAAAATTACCACATTCTCAGCGGTTTCAAAGTATCGCAAATCACATAAATCTATCCGAAACAACATAATACGCATGAATCCGTCCTCAAATGCACAAAATTTTGCGTTTCCAGCGAGTTATCAGCGTTTCTTTTGAGTTTCGTTGAGGAATTTTTGATTCTGTAGATCTGCTCAGAAGCAAGATTTTGCTTAAAAAATGCGTTATATGGCAGAATCTAGCACCAAATACATCATATTTCGTGTTTTTAGAGTGCTATTCGCAGTCTTACAAACTCTGGAATAAGTCCAAATCACGCTTTTCCGGGCAGATTTTCACAATCAAAAAGTTCATTAACCTATTCAGGAACTCATAATATGTATGAATCCATCAACAGAAACACCATATCTCCTGTTTTCAGAGCGCTATCTGCAGTTATATGAAGTTTGAAATAAGTCAAAATTACCACATTCTCAGCGGTTCCAAAGTATCGCAAATCACATAAATCTATCCAATACAACAAAATACGCATGAATCCGTCCTCAAATGCACAAAATTTTGCGTTTCCAGCGAGTTATCAGCGTTTTTCCTGAGTTTCGTTGAGAAATTTTTGATTCGGTAAATCTGCTCAGAAACAAGATTCTGCTTTAGAAATGCGTTATAGGGCAGAGTCTAGCACCAAATACATCATATTTCATGTTTTTAGAGTGCAATTCGCAGTTCTACAAACTTTGGAATAAGTCGAAATCACGCTTTTACGGGCAGATTTTCACGATCAAAAAGTTCATATTCCTATTCAGGACCTCATAATATGTATGAATCCATCAGCAAAAACATCATATCTCGTGTTTTCAGAGCGCTATCTGCAGTTATATGAAGTTGAAATAAGTCAAAATTACCACATTCTCTGCGGTTTCAAAGTATCGCAAATCACATAAATCCATCCAATACAACATAATGCGCATGAATTCGTTCTCAAATGCACAAAATTTTGCGTTTCCAGCGAGTTATCAGCGTTTTTTTCTGAGTTTCGTTGAGAAATTTTTGATTCTGTATATCTGCTCAGAAGCACGATTTTGCTTCAGAAATGCGTTATATGGCAGAATTTAGCCCCAAATACATCATATTTCGTGTTTCTAGAGTGCTATTCGCGGTTTTACAAACTTTGGAATAAGTCGGAATCACGCTTTTCCGGGCAGATTTTCACAATCAAAAAGTTCATATTCCTATTCAGGAACTCATAATATGTATGAATCCATCAACAAAAACATCATATCTCGTGTTTTCAGAGCGCTAACTGCAGTTATATGAAGTTTGAAATAAGTCAAAATTACCACATTCTCAGAGGTTTCAAAGTTTCGCAAATCACATAAATTTATCCAATGCAACATAATACGCATGAATCCGTCCTCAAATGCACAAAATTTTGCGTTTCCAGCGAGTTATCAGCGTTTTTTCTGAGTTGCGTTGAGAAATTTCTGAATCTGTAAATCTGCTCAGAAGCAAGATTTTGCTTCAGAAATGCGTTATATGGCAGAATCTAGCACTAAATACATCATATTTCATGTTTTTAGAGCGCTATTCGCAGTTTTACAAACTTTGGAATAAGTCGAAATCACGCTTTTCCGGGCAGATGTTCACAATCAAAAAGTTCATATTTCTATTCAGGACCTCATAATATGTATGAACCCATCAACAAAAACATCATATCTCGTGTTTTCAGAGCGCTATCTGCAGTTATATGAAGTTTGAAATAAGTCAAAATTACCACATTCTCTGCGGTTTCAAAGTATCACAAATCACATAAATCTATCCAATACAACATAATACGCATGGATCCGTCCCCAAATACACAAAATTTTGCGTTTCCAGCGAGTTATCAGCGTTTTTTCTGAGTTTAGTTGAGAAATTTCTGATTCTGTCAATCTGCGCAGAAGCCAGATTTTGCTTCAGGAATGCGTTATATGGCAGAATCTAGCACCAGATACATCATATTTCGTGTTTTTAGAGTGCTATTCGCAGTTTTACAAACTTTGGAATAAGTCGAGATCACGCTTTTTTGGGCAGATTTTCACAATCAAAAAGTTCATAATCCTATTCAGGAACTCATAATATGTATCAATCCATCAACAAAAACATCATATCTTGTGTTCTCAGAGCGCTATCTGCAGTTATGTGAAGTTTGAAATAAGTCAAAATTACCACATTCTCAGCAATTTCAAAGTATCGCAAATCACATAAATCTATTCAATACAACATAATACGCATGTATCCGTCCTCAAATGCACAAAATTTTGCGTTTCCAGCGAGTTATCAGCGTTTTTTCTGAGTTTCGTTGAGAAATTGTTGATTCTGTAAATCTGCTCAAAAGCAAGATTTTGCTTCAGAAATGAGTTATATGGCAGAATCTAGCATAAAATACATCATATTTCGTGTTTTTATAGTGCTATTCGCAGTTTTATAAACTTTGGAATAGGTCGAAATCACGCTTTTCCAGGCAGATTTTCACAATCAAAAAGTTCATATTCCTATTCAGGACCTCATAATATGTATGAATCCATCAACAAAAACATCATATCTCGTGTTTTCAGAGCGCTGTCCGCAGTTATATGAAGTTTGAAATGAGTCAAAATTACCACATTCTCAGCGGTTTCAAAGTATCGCAAATCACATAAATCTATCCAATACAACATAAAACGCATGAATCTGTCCTCGAGTGCACAACATTTTGCGTTTCCAGCAAGTTATCAGCGTTTTCTCTGAGTTTCGTTGTGAAATTTTTGATTCTGTTAGTCTGCTCAGAAGCAAGATTTTGCTTCAGAAATGCGTTATATGGCAGAATCTAGCACCAAATACATCATATTTTGTGTTTTCAGAGTGCTATTCGCAGTTTTACAAACTTTGGAATAAGTCAAAATCACGCTTTTCCGGGCAGATTTTCACAATCAAAAAGTCCATATTCCTATTCAGGAACTCATAATATGTATGAATCCATCAACAAAAACATCATATCTCGTGTTTTCAGAGCGCTATCTGCAGTTATATGAAGTTTGTAATGAGTCAAAATTACCACATTCTCAGCGATTTCAAAGTATCGCAAATCACATAAATCTATCCAATACAACATAAAACGCATAAATCTGTCCTCAAATGCACAAAATTTTGCGTTTCCAGCAAGTTATAAGCGTTTTCTCTGAGTTTCGTTGAGGAATTTTTGGTTCTGTAAATCTGCTCAGAAGCAAGATTTTGCTTCAGAAATGCGATATATGGCAGAATCTAGCACCAAATACATCATATTTCGTGTTTTGAGAGTGCTATTCGCAGTTTTACAAACTTTGGAATAAGTAAAAATCACGCTTTTCGGGGCAGATTTTCACAATCAAAAAGTTCATATTCCAATTCAGGACCTCATAATATGTATGAATCCATCAGAAAAAACATCATATCTCGTGTTTTCAGAGCGCTATCTGCAGTTATATGAAGTTTGAAATGAGTCAAAATTACCACATTCTCTGCGGTTTCAAAGTATCGCAAATCACATTAATCTATCCAATACAACATATTGCGCATGAATTCGTTCTCAAATGCACAAAATTTTGCGTTTCCAGCGAGTTATCAGCGTTTTTTCTGAGTTTCGTTGAGAAATTTTTGATTCTGTATATCTGCTCAGGAGCAAGATTTTGTTCAGAAATGCGTTATATGGCAGAATCTAGCACAAAATACATCATATTTCGTGTTTTCAGAGTGCTACTCGCAGTTTTACAAACTTTGGAATGAGTCGAAATCACGCTTTTCCGGGCAGATTTTCACAATCAAAAAGTTCATATTCCCATTCAGGACTTCATAATATGTATGAGTCCATCAACATAAACATCATAGCTCGTGTTTTCAGAGCGCTATCTGCAGTTATATGAAGTTTGAAATAAGTCAAAATTACCACATTCTCAGCGGTTTCAAAGTATCGCAAATCACATAAATCTATCCAATACAACATAATACGCATGAATCCGTCCTCAAATGCACAAAATTTTGCGTTTCCAGCGAGTTATCAGCGTTGTCTCTGAGTTTTGTTGAGAAATTTTTGATTCTGTACATCTGCTCAGAAGTAAGATTTTGCTCCAGAAATGCGTTATATGGCAGAATCTAGCATCAAATACATCATATTTCATGTTTTTAGAGCTCTATTCGCAGTTTTACAAACTTTGGAATAAGTCGAAGTCACGCTCTTCCGAGCAGATTGTCACAATCAAAAAGAACATATTCCTATTCAGGAACTCATAATATGTATGAATCCATCAACAAAAACATCATATCTCGTGTTTTCAGAGCGTTATCTGCAGTTATATGAAGTTTGAAATATGTCAAAATTACTACATTCTCAGCGGTTTCAAAGTATCGCAAATCACATAAATCTATCCGAAACAACATAATACGCATGAATCCGTCCTCAAATGCACAAAATTTTGCGTTTCCAGCGAGTTATCAGCGTTTCTTTTGAGTTTCGTTGGGGAATTTTTGATTCTGTAGATCTGCTCAGAAGCAAGATTTTGCTTAAAAAATGCGTTATATGGCAGAATCTAGCACCAAATACATCATATTTCGTGTTCTTAGAGTGCTATTCGCAGTCTTACAAACTCTGGAATAAGTCCAAATCACGCTTTTCCGGGCAGATTTTCACAATCAAAAAGTTCATTAACCTATTCAGGAACTCATAATATGTATGAATCCATCAACAGAAACACCATATCTCCTGTTTTCAGAGCGCTATCTGCAGTTATATGAAGTTTGAAATAAGTCAAAATTACCACATTCTCAGCGGTTCCAAAGTATCGCAAATCACATAAATCTATCCAATACAACAAAATACGCATGAATCCGTCCTCAAATGCACAAAATTTTGCGTTTCCAGCGAGTTATCAGCGTTTTTCCTGAGTTTCGTTGAGAAATTTTTGATTCGGTAAATCTGCTCAGAAACAAGATTTTGCTTTAGAAATGCGTTATAGGGCAGAGTCTAGCACCAAATACATCATATTTCATGTTTTTAGAGTGCAATTCGCAGTTTTACAAACTTTGGAATAAGTCGAAATCACGCTTTTACGGGCAGATTTTCACGATCAAAAAGTTCATATTCCTATTCAGGACCTCATAATATGTATGAATCCATCAGCAAAAACATCATATCTCGTGTTTTCAGAGCGCTATCTGCAGTTATATGAAGTTGAAATAAGTCAAAATTACCACATTCTCTGCGGTTTCAAAGTATCGCAAATCACATAAATCCATCCAATACAACATAATGCGCATGAATTCGTTCTCAAATGCACAAAATTTTGCGTTTCCAGCGAGTTATCAGCGTTTTTTTCTGAGTTTCGTTGAGAAATTTTTGATTCTGTATATCTGCTCAGAAGCACGATTTTGCTTCAGAAATGCGTTATATGGCAGAATTTAGCCCCAAATACATCATATTTCGTGTTTTTAGAGTGCTATTCGCGGTTTTACAAACTTTGGAATAAGTCGAAATCACGCTTTTCCGGGCAGATTTTCACAATCAAAAAGTTCATATTCCTATTCAGGAACTAATAATATGTATGAATCCATCAACAAAAACATCATATCTCGTGTTTTCAGAGCGCTAACTGCAGTTATATGAAGTTTGAAATAAGTCAAAATTACCACATTCTCAGAGGTTTCAAAGTTTCGCAAATCACATAAATTTATCCAATGCAACATAATACGCATGAATCCGTCCTCAAATGCACAAAATTTTGCGTTTCCAGCGAGTTATCAGCGTTTTTTCTGAGTTGCGTTGAGAAATTTCTGAATCTGCAAATCTGCTCAGAAGCAAGATTTTGCTTCAGAAATGCGTTATATGGCAGAATCTAGCACTAAATACATCATATTTCATGTTTTTAGAGCGCTATTCGCAGTTTTACAAACTTTGGAATAAGTCGAAATCACGCTTTTCCGGGCAGATGTTCACAATCAAAAAGTTCATATTTCTATTCAGGACCTCATAATATGTATGAACCCATCAACAAAAACATCATATCTCGTGTTTTCAGAGCGCTATCTGCAGTTATATGAAGTTTGAAATAAGTCAAAATTACCACATTCTCTGCGGTTTCAAAGTATCACAAATCACATAAATCTATCCAATACAACATAATACGCATGGATCCGTCCCCAAATACACAAAATTTTGCGTTTCCAGCGAGTTATCAGCGTTTTTTCTGAGTTTCGTTGAGAAATTTCTGATTCTGTCAATCTGCGCAGAAGCCAGATTTTGCTTCAGGAATGCGTTATATGGCAGAATCTAGCACCAGATACATCATATTTCGTGTTTTTAGGGTGCTATTCGCAGTTTTACAAACTTTGGAATAAGTCGAGATCACGCTTTTTTGGGCAGATTTTCACAATCAAAAAGTTCATAATCCTATTCAGGAACTCATAATATGTATCAATCCATCAACAAAAACATCATATCTTGTGTTCTCAGAGCGCTATCTGCAGTTATGTGAAGTTTGAAATAAGTCAAAATTACCACATTCTCAGCAATTTGAAAGTATCGCAAATCACATAAATCTATTCAATACAACATAATACGCATGTATCCGTCCTCAAATGCACAAAATTTTGCGTTTCCAGCGAGTTATCAGCGTTTTTTCTGAGTTTCGTTGAGAAATTGTTGATTCTGTAAATCTGCTCAAAAGCAAGATTTTGCTTCAGAAATGAGTTATATGGCAGAATCTAGCACAAAATACATCATATTTCGTGTTTTTATAGTGCTATTCGCAGTTTTATAAACTTTGGAATAGGTCGAAATCACGCTTTTCCAGGCAGATTTTCACAATCAAAAAGTTCATATTCCTATTCAGGACCTCATAATATGTATGAATCCATCAACAAAAACATCATATCTCGTGTTTTCAGAGCGCTGTCCGCAGTTATATGAAGTTTGAAATGAGTCAAAATTACCACATTCTCAGCGGTTTCAAAGTATCGCAAATCACATAAATCTATCCAATACAACATAAAACGCATGAATCTGTCCTCGAATGCACAACATTTTGCGTTTCCAGCAAGTTATCAGCGTTTTCTCTGAGTTTCGTTGTGAAATTTTTGATTCTGTTAGTCTGCTCAGAAGCAAGATTTTGCTTCAGAAATGCGTTATATGGCAGAATCTAGCACCAAAAAATACGATCATATTTTGTGTTTTCAGAGTGCTATTCGCAGTTTTACAAACTTTGGAATAAGTCAAAATCACGCTTTTCCGGGCAGATTTTCACAATCAAAAAGTCCATATTCCTATTCAGGAACTCATAATATGTATGAATCCATCAACAAAAACATCATATCTCGTGTTTTCAGAGCGCTATCTGCAGTTATATGAAGTTTGTAATGAGTCAAAATTACCACATTCTCAGCGATTTCAAAGTATCGCAAATCACATAAATCTATCCAATACAACATAAAACGCATAAATCTGTCCTCAAATGCACAAAATTTTGCGTTTCCAGCAAGTTATAAGCGTTTTCTCTGAGTTTCGTTGAGAAATTTTTGATTCTGTAAATCTGCTCAGAAGCAAGATTTTGCTTCAGAAATGCGTTATATGGCAGAATCTATCACCAAATACATCATATTTCGTGTTTTTAGAGTGCTATTCGCAGTTTTACAAACTTTGGAATAAGTCGAAATCACGCTTTTCCGGGCAGAATTTCACAATCAAAAAGTTCATATTTCTATTCAGGAACTCATAATATGTATGAATCCATTAACAAAAGCATCATATCTCGTGTTTTCAGAGCGCTATCTGCAGTTATATGAAGTCTGAAATGAGTCAAAATTACCACATTCTCAGCGGTTTCAAAGTATCGCAAATCACATAAATCTATACAATACAACATAATACGCATGAATCCGTCCTCAAATGCACAAAATTTTGCGTTTCCAGCGAGTTATCAGCGTTTTTTCTGAGTCTCGTTGAGAAATTTATGACTCTGTAAATCTGCTCAGGAGCAAGATTTTGCTTTAAAAGTGCGTTATATGGCAGAATCTAGCACCAAATACATCATATTTCGTGTTTTTAGAGTGCTATTTGCAGTTCTACAAATTTTGGAATAAGTCGAAATCACGCTTTCCCGCGCAGATTTCTACAATCAGAAAGTTCATATTCCTTTTCAGGACCTTATAATATGTATGGATCTATCGACAAAAACATCATATTTTGTGTTTTCAGAGCGCTATCTGCAGTTATATGAAGTTTGAAATAAGTCACAATTACCACATTCTGAGCAGATTCAAAGTATCGCAAATCACATAAATCCATCCAATACAACATAATACGCATGAATCCGTCCTCAAATGCACAAAATTTTGCGTTTCCAGCTAGTTATCAGCGTTTTTTCTGAGTCTTGTTGAGAAATTTTTGACTCTTTAAATCTGCTTAGAAGCAAGATTTTGCTTCAAAAGTGCGTTATATGGCAGAATCCAGCACCAAATACATCATTTTTCGTGTTTTTAGAGTGCTATTTGCAGTTTTACAAACTTTGGAATAAGTCGAAATCACGCTTTTCTGGGCAGATTTTCACAATCAAAAAGTTCATATTCCTATTCAAGACCTCATAATATGTATGAATCCATCGACAAAAACATCATAACTTGTGTTCTCAGAGCGCTATCTGCAGTTATATGAAGTTTGAAATGAGTCAAAATTACCACATTTTCAGTGGTTTCAAAGTACCGCAAATCAACATAAATCTATCCAATACGACATAATACGCATGAATCTGTCCTTAAATGCACAAAATTTTGCGTTTCCAGCGAGTTATCAGCGTTTTTTCTGAGTCTCGGTGAGAAATATTTGATTCTGTAAATCTGCCCAGAAGCAATATTCTGCTTCAGAAATGCGTTATATGGCAGAATCTAGAACCAAATACATCATATTTTGTGTTTTTAGAGCGCTATTTGCAGTTTCACAAACTTTGGAATAGGTCGAAATCACGCTTTTCCGCGCAGATTTTCACAATCAGAAAGTCAATATTCCTATTCAAGAACTTAAAATATGTATGAATACATCAACAAAATAATCATATCTCGTGTTTTCAGAGCGCTATCTGCAGTTATATGGAGTTTGGAATAAGTCAAAATTACCACATTCTACGCGTTTTCAAAGTATCGCAAATCACATGAATCTATCCAATACAACATGATACGCATGAATCCGTCCTCAAATGCACGGAATTTTGCGTTTCCAGCGAGTTATCACCGTTTTTTCTGAGTCTCGTTGAGGAATTTTTGATTCTGTAAATCTGCTCAGAAGCAAGATTTTGGTTCAGAAATGTGTTATATGGCAGAATCTAGCACCAAATACATCATTATTCGTGTTTTTGAAGTGCTATTCGCAGTTTTACAAACTTTGGAATAAGTCGAAATCACGCTTTTCCGGGCAGATTTTCGAAATCAAAAAGTTCATATTCCCATTCAGGAACTCATAATATGTATGAATCCATCAACAAAAACATCATATCTCGTGTTTTCAGAGCGCTATCTGCAGTTATATGAAGTTTAAAATAAGTCAAAATTACCACATTCTCAGCGGTTCCAAAGTATCGCAAATCACATAAATCTATCCAATACAATATAATACGCATGAATCCGTCCTTAAATGCACAAAATTTTGCGTTTCCAGCGAGTTATAAGCGTTTTTTCTGAGTTTCGTTGAGAAAATTTTGACTCGTAAATCTGCTCAGAAGCAAGATTCTGCTTTAGAAATGCGTTATATGGCAGAATCTAGCACCCAATCCATCATATTTCGTGTTTTTAGAGTGCTATTCGCAGTTTTACAAACTTTGGAATAAGTCGAAATCACGCTTTTCCGGGCAGATTTTCACAATCAAAAAGTTCATATTCCTATTCAGGACCTCATAATATGTATGAATATATCAACAAAAACATCATATCTCGTGTTTTCAGAGCGCTTTCTGCAGTTATATGAAGTTTGAAATAAGTCAAAATTACCACATTCTGAGCAGTTTCAAAGTATCGCAAATCACATAAATCTATCCAATACAACATAATACGCATGAATCCGTCCTCAAATGCACAAAATTTTGCATTTCCAGCAAGTTATCAGCTTTTTTTCTGAGTCTTGTTAAGAAATTTTTGACTCTGTTAATCTGCTCAGAAGCAAGATTTTGCTTCGGAAATGCGTTATGTGGCAGAATCTAGCACCAAATACATCATATTTCGTGTTTTTAGAGTGCTATTTGCAGTTCTACAAACTTTGGAATAAGTCGAAATCACGCTTTTCCGCGCAGATTTCTAATATCAAAAAGTTCATATTACTATTCAGGACCTTATAATATGTATGAATCCATCAACAAAAACATCATAACTCGTGTTCTCAGAGCGCCATCTGCAGTTATATGAAGTTTGGAATAAGTCAAAATTACCACATTCTCAGCGGTTTCAAAGTATCGCAAATCACATAAATCGATCCAATACAACATAATACGCATGAATCCGTCCTCAAATGCACAAAATTCTGCGTTTCCAGCGAGTTATCAGCGTTTTTTCTGAGTTTCGTTGAGAAATTTTTGATTCTGTAAATCTGCTCAGAAGCAAGATTTTGCTTCAGAAATGCGTTATATGGCAGAATCCAGCACCAAATACATCATATTTCGTGTTTTAAGAGCGCTATTTGCAGTTTTACAAACTTTGGAATGAGTCGAAATCACGCTTTTCCGCGCAGATTTTCACGATCAAAAATTTCATATTCCTATTCAGGACCTCATAATATGTATGAATCTATCAACAAAAACATCATATCTGGTGTTTTCAGAGCGCTATCTGCAGTTATATGAAGTTTGAAATAAGTCAAAATTACCACATTCTCAGCGGTTTCAAAGTATCGCAAATCACATAAATCTATCCAATACAACATGATACGCATGAATCTGTCCTCAAATGCACAAAATTTTGCGTTTCCAGCAAGTTATCAGCGTTTTTTCTGAGTTTCGTTGAGAAATTTTTGACTCCGTAAATCTGCTTAGAAGCAAGATTTTGCTTTAAAAGTGCGTTATATGGCAGAATATGGCACCAAATTCATCATATTCTGTGTTTTTAGAGTGCTAATTGCAGTTTTACAAACTTTGGAATAAGTCGAAATAACGCTTTTCCGGGCAGATTTTCACAATCAAAAAGTTCATATTCCTATTTAGGACCTCATCATATGTATGAATCCATCAACAAAAACATCATAACTCGTGTTCTCAGAGCGCTATCTGCAGTTATATGAAGTTTGGAATAAGTCAAAATTACCACATTCTCAGCGGTTTCAAAGTATCGCAAATCACATAAATCGATCCAATACAACAAAATACGCATGAATCCGTCCTCAAATGCACAAAATTTTGCGTTTCCAGCGAGTTATCAGCGTTTTTTCTGAGCTTCGTTGAGGAATTTTTGATTCTGTAAATCTGCTCAGAAGCAAGATTTTGCTTCAGAAATGCGTTATATGGCAGAATCCAGCACCAAATACATCATATTTTGTGTTTTAAGAGCGCTATTTGCAGTTTTACAAACTTTGGAATAAGTCGAAATCACGCTTTTTCGCGCAGATTTTCACCATCAAGAAGTTCATATTCATTCAGGACCTCATAATATGTATGAATCCATCAACAAAAACATCATATCTCGTGTTTTCAGAGCGCTATCTGCAGTTATATGAAGTTTGAAATAAGTCAAAATTACCACATTCTCAGCGGTTTCAAAGTATCGCAAATCACATAAATCTATCCAATACAACATAATACGCATGAATCCGTCCTCAAATGCACAAAATTTTGCGTTTCCAGCGAGTTATCAGCGTTTTTTCTAAGTTTCGTTGAGAAATTTTTGATTCTGTAAATCTACTCAGAATTAAGATTTTGCTTCAGAAATGCGTTATATGGCAGAATCTAGCACCAAATACATCATATTTTGTGTTTTTAGAGTGCTATTCGCAGTTTTATAAACTTTGGAATAAGTCGAAATCACGCTTTTCCAGGCAGATTTCCACAATCAAGAAGTTCATATTCCTATTCTGGACCTCATAATATGTATGAATATATCAACAAAACCATCATATCTCGTGTTTTCAGAGCGCTATCTGCAGTTATATGAAGTTTGAAATAAGTCAAAATTACCACGTTCTCAGCGGTTTCAAAGTATCGCAAATCACATAAATCTATCCAATACAACATAATACGCTTGAATCCGTCCTCAAATGCACAAAATTCTAGGTTTCCAGCGAGTTATCAGCGTTTTTTCTGAGTTTCGTTGAGAAATTTTTGATTCTGTAAATCTGCTCAGAAGCAAGATTTTGCTCCAGAAATGCGTTATATGGCAGAATCCAGCACCAAATACATCATATTTCGTGTTTTGTGAGCGCTTTTTGCAGTTTTACAAACTTTGGAATAAGTCGAAATCACGCTTTTTCGCGCAGATTTTCACGATCAAAAAGTTCATATTCCCATTCAGGACCTCATAATATGTATGAATCCATCAACAAAAACATCATATCTTGTGTTTTCAGAGTGCTATCTGCAGTTATATGAAGTTTGAAATAAGTCAAAATTACCTTATTCTCAGCGGTTTCAAAGTATTGCAAACCACATGAATCTATCCAATACAACATAATACGCATGGATTCGTCCTCAAATGCACGATATTTCGCGTTTCCAGCGAGTTATCACCGTTTTTTCTGAGTCTCGTTGAGAAATTTTTGATGCTGTAAATCTGCTCAGAAGCAAGATTTTGCTTCAGAAATGTGTTATATGGCAGAATCTAGCAC
>CAXDIG010000022.1:0-19000 GCA_963989225.1 Dromius quadrimaculatus
GAGACTCAGAAGAAACGCTGATAACTCGCTGGAAAACGCAAAATTTTGTGCATTTGAGGACGGCTTCATGCGTATAATGTTGTATTGGATAGATTTATGTGATTTGCGATACTTTGAAACTGCTCAGAATGTGGTAATTTTGACTTATTTCAAACTTCATATAACTGCAGATAGCGCTCTGAAAACACGAAATAAGATGTTTTTGTCGATGGATTCATACATATTATGATGTCCTGGATAGAAATAAGAACTTTTTGAACGTGAAAATCTGCGCGGAAGAGCGTGATTTCAACTTATTCCACAGTTTGAAACTGAGAATAGCACCCTAAAAACACAAAATATGATGGCTATATTCTGCCATATTACGCATTTTTGAAGCAAAATCTTGATTCTGAGCAGATTTACAGCATGAAAAATTTCTCAACGAGACTCAGAAAAAGCACCGATCACTCGCTGGAAACGCAAAATTTTGTACATTTGAGGACGGATTATTGCGTATTATGTTGTATTGGATAGATTTATGTGATTTGCGATACTTTGAAACTGCTCAGAATGTGGTAATTCTGACTTATTCCAAACTTCATATAACTGCAGATAGCGTTCTGAAAACACGAAATATGATGATTGTTTTGATGGATTCATACATATTATGATGTCCTGGATAGGAAAATGAATTTTTTGATTGTGGAAATCTGCGCGGTAAAGCGTGATTTCAACTTATTCCAAAGGTTTGTAAAACTGAAAAATAGCACTCTAAAAAACACGAAATATGATGTATCCGGTGCCAGATTCTGCCATATTACGCATCTTTGAAGCAAAATCTTGATTCTGAGCAGATTTACAGCATCAAAAATTTCTCAACGAGACTCAGAAAAAACGCTGATAACTCGCTGAAAACGCAAAATTTTGTGCATTTGAGGACGAATTCATGCGTATTATGTTGTATTGGATAGATTTATGTGATTTGCGATACTTTGAAACTGCTCAGAATGTGGTAATTTTGACTTATTTCAAACTTCATATAACTGCAGATACCGCTCTGAAAACACAAAATATGATGTTTTTGTCGATGGATTTATACATATTATGATGTCCTGGATAGAAATATGAACTTTATGATTGTGAAAATCTGCGCGGAAAAGCCTGATTTCAACTTATTCCAAAGTTTGCAGAACTGGAAATAGCACTCTAAAACACGAAATATGATGTAGTTAGTGCTAGATTCTGCCATATAACGCATTTTTGGAGCAAAATTTTTGATTCTGAGCAGATTAAAAGCATGAAAAATTTCTCAACGAGACTCAGAAAAAAAGCTTAAAAACTCGCTGGAAACGCAAAATATGTGCATTTGAGGGCGGATTTATGCGTATTATGTTGTATTTGATAGATTTATGTAATTTGCGATACTCTGAAACTGCTCAGAATGTGGTAATTTCGACTTATTTCAAACTTCATATAACTGCAGATAGCGCTCTAAAACCACAAGATATGATGTTTTTGTCGATGGATTCACACATATTATGATGTCCTGGATAGGAATTTGAACATTTTGATTGTGCAAATTTGCGCGGAAAAGCGTGATTTCAACTCATTCCAAAGTTTGTGAAACTGAAAATAGCACTTTAAAAACATAAAATATGATGTATTTGGTGCAAGATTCTGCCACATAACGCATTTTTCAAGCAGAATCTTGATCCTAAGCAGATTAACAGCATGAAAAATTTCTCAACGAGACTCAGAAGAAACGCTGATAACTCGCTGGAAACGCAAAATTTTGTGCATTTGAGGACGGCTTCATGCGTATAATGTTGTATTGGATAGATTTATGTGATTTGCGATACTTTGAAACTGCTCAGAATGTGGTAATTTTGACTTATTTCAAACTTCATATAACTGCAGATAGCGCTCTGAAAACACGAAATAAGATGTTTTTGTCGATGGATTCATACATATTATGATGTCCTGGATAGAAATATGAACTTTTTGAACGTGAAAATCTGCGCGGAAAGAGCGTGATTTCAACTTATTCCACAGTTTGAAACTGAGAATAGCACCCTAAAAACACAAAATATGATGGCTATATTCTGCCATATTACGCATTTTTGAAGCAAAATCTTGATTCTGAGCAGATTTACAGCATGAAAAATTTCTCAACGAGACTCAGAAAAAGCACCGATCACTCGCTGGAAACGCAAAATTTTGTACATTTGAGGACGGATTATTGCGTATTATGTTGTATTGATAGATTTATGTGATTTGCGATACTTTGAAACTGCTCAGAATGTGGTAATTCTGACTTATTCCAAACTTCATATAACTGCAGATAGCGCTCTGAAAACACGAAATATGATGATTGTTTTGATGGATTCATACATATTATGATGTCCTGGATAGGAAAATGAATTTTTTGATTGTGGAAATCTGCGCGGTAAAGCGTGATTTCAACTTATTCCAAAGTTTGTAAAACTGAAAATAGCACTCTAAAAACACGAAATATGATGTATCCGGTGCCAGATTCCTGCCATATTACGCATCTTTGAAGCAAAATCTTGATTCTGAGCAGATTTACAGCATCAAAAATTTCTCAACGAGACTCAGAAAAAACGCTGATAACTCGCTGAAAAAGCAAAATTTTGTGCATTTGAGGACGAATTCATGCGTATTATGTTGTATTGATAGATTTATGTGATTTGCGATACTTTGAAACTGCTCAGAATGTGGTAATTTTGACTTATTTCAAACTTCATATAACTGCAGATACCGCTCTGAAAACACAAAATATGATGTTTTTGTCGATGGATTCATACATATTATGATGTCCTGGATAGGAATATGAACTTTATGATTGTGAAAATCTGCGCGGAAAAGCCTGATTTCAACTTATTCCAAAGTTTGCAGAACTGGAAATAGCACACTAAAAACACGAAATATGATGTATTTAGTGCTAGATTCTGCCATATAACGCATTTTTGGAGCAAAATTTTGATTCTGAGCAGATTAAAAAGCATGAAAAATTTCTCAACGAGACTCAGAAAAAAAGCTTAAAACTCGCTGGAAACGCAAAATATGTGCATTTGAGGGCGGATTCATGCGTATTATGTTGTATTTGATAGATTTATGTAATTTGCGATACTCTGAAACTGCTCAGAATGTGGTAATTTCGACTTATTTCAAACTTCATATAACTGCAGATAGCGCTCTAAAACCACAAAATATTATGTTTTTGTCGATGGATTCACACATATTATGATGTCCTGGATAGGAGTTTGAACATTTTGATTGTGCAAATTTGCGCGGAAAAGCGTGATTCCAACTCATTCCAAAGTTTGTGAAACTGAAAATCGCACTTTAAAAACACAAAATATGATGTATTTGGTGCTAGATTCTGCCATATAACGCATTTTTGAAGTAAAACCTTGATTCTGATCAGATTCACAGCATCAAAAATTTCTCAACGAGACCAGAAAGAACGCTGATAACTCGCTGGAAACGCAAAATTTTGTGCATTTGAGGACGGCTTCATGCGTAATATGTTGTATTGGATAGATTCATGTGATTTGCGATACTTTGAAACTTCTCAGAATGTGGTTATTTTGACTCATTTTCAAACTTCATATATCTGCAGATAGCGCTCTGAAAACACAAAATATGATGTTTTTGTCGATGGATTCATACATATTATGATGTCCTGGATAGGAATATGAACTTTTTGATTGTGAAAATCTGCGCGGAAAAGCATGATTTCAACTTTCTCGAAAGTTTTTAAAACTGAAAATAGCACTTTAAAAACACGAAATAAGATGTATTTGGTGCTAGATTCTGCCATATAACGCATTTTTCAAGCAAAATCTTGATTCCGAGCAGATTTACAGCATGAAAAACTTCTCAACGAGACTCAGAAAAAAACGCTGATAAGTCGCTGGAAACGCAAAATTCTGTGCATTTGAGGACGGATTCATGCGTATTATGTTGTATTGGATAGATTTATGTGATTCACGATACTTTGAAACTGCTCAGAATGTGGTTATTTTGACTTATTTCAAACTTCATATAACTGCAGATAGCGCTCTGAAAACACGGAATATGATGTTTTCGTCGATGGATTCATACATATTATGATGTCCTGGATAGGAATATGAACTTTTTGATTGTAAAAATTTTCGCGGAAAAGCGTGATTTCAACTTATTCCAAAGTTTGTAAAACTGAAAATAGCACTCTAAAAACAGGAAATATGATGTATTTGGTGCTAGATTCTGCCATATAACGCATTTTTGAAGCAAAACCTTGATTCTGAGCAGATTTACAGCATCAGAAATTTCTCAACGAGACTCAGAAAAAACGCTGATAACTCGCTAGAAACGCAAAATTTTGTGCATTTGGAGGACGGCTTCATGCGTAATATGTTGTATTGGATAGATTCATGTGATTTGCGATACTTTGAAACTGCTCAGAATGTGGTAATTTTGACTTATTTCAAACTTCATATATCTGCAGATAGCGCTCTGAAAAACACAAAATATGATGTTTTTTGTCGATGGATTCATACATATTATGATGTCCTGGATAGGAATTTGAACTTTTTAATTGTGAAAATCCGCGCGGAAAAGCGTGATTTCAACTTTCTCGAAAGTTTTAAAACTGAAAATAGCACTTTAAAAACACGAAATAAGATGTATTTGGTGCTAGATTCTGCCATATAACGCATTTTTCAAGCAAAAATCTTGATTCCGAGCAGATTTTACAGCATGAAAAACTTCTCAACGAGACTCAGAAAAAACGCTGATAAGTCGCTGGAAACGCAAAATTCTGTGCATTTGAGGACGGATTCATGCATATTATGTTGTATTGGATAGATTTATGTGATTTACGATACTTTGAAACTGCTCAGAATGTGGTTATTTTGACTTATTTCAAACTTCATATAACTGCAGATAGCGCTCTGAAAACACGGAATATGATGTTTTTGTCGATGGATTCAAACATATCATGATGTCCTGGATAGGAATATGAACTTTGTGATTGTGATAATCTGCTCGGAATAGCGTGATTTCAACTTATTCCAAAGTTTGTAAAACTGAAAATAGCACTCTAAAAACACGAAATATTATGTATTTGGTGCTAGATTCTGCCATATAACGCATTTTTTGAGCAAAATCTTGATTCTGAGCAGATTTACAGCATGAAAAATTTCTCAACGAGACTCAGAAAAAAACGCTGATAACTCGCTGGGAAACGCAAAATTTTGTGCATTTGAGGACGGCGATCATGACTATTATGTTGTATTGGATAGATTTATGTGATTTGCGATACTTTGAAACTGCTCAGAATATGGTAATTTTGACTTATTTCAAACTTCATATAACTGCTGATAGCGCTCCGAGAACACGGAATATGATGTTTTTGGCGATAATTTCATACATATTATGATGTCCAGGATAGGAATTTGAATTTTTTTATTGTGAAAATCTGCGCGGAAAAGCGTGATTTCAACTTATTCCAAAGTTTGGTAAACTAAAAATAGCACTCTAAAAACACGAAATATGATGTATTTGGTGCTAGATTCTGCCATATAACGCATTTGAGAAGCAAAATCTTGATTCTGAGCAGATTCACAGCATGAAAAATCTCTCAACGAGACTCAGAAAAAACGCTGATAACTCGCTGAAAACGCAAAATTTTGTGCATTTGAGGACGAATTCATGCGTATTATGTTGTATTGGATAGATTTATGTGATTTGCGATACCTTGAAACTGCTCAGAATGTGGTAATTTTGACTTATTTCAAACTTCATATAACTGCAGATAGCGCTCTGAAAACACGAAATATGATGTTTTTGTCGATGGATTCATACATATTATGATGTCCTTGATAGGAATATGAACTTTTTGATTGTGAAGATCTGCGCGGGAAAGCGTGATTTCAACTTATTCCAAAGTTTGTAAAACTGAAAATAGCACTCTAAAAACACGAAATATGATGTATTTGGTGCTAGATTCTGCCATATAACGCATTTTTGAAGCAAAATCTTGATTCTGAGCAGATTCACAGCATGAAAAAATCTCTCAACGAGACCCAGAAAACACGCTGATAACTTGCTGGAAACGCAAAATTTTGTGCATTTGAGGACGGGTTCATGCGTATTATGTTGTATTGGATAGATTTATATGATTTGCGATACTTTGAAACTGCTCAGAATGTGGTAATTTTGACTTATTTCAATCTTCATGTAACTGCAGATAGCGCTTTGGAAACGGAAACACAAAATATGATGTTTTCGTCGATGGATTCATACATATTATGATGTCCTGGATGGGAAAATGAACTTTTTGATTGTGAAAATCTGCGCGGAAAAGCGTGTTTCCAACTTATTTCCAAAGTTTGTAAAACTGAAAATAGCCCTCTTAAACACGAAATGTGATGTATTTGGTGCTAGATTCTGCCATATAACGCATTTTTGAAGCAAAATCTTGATTCTGAGCAGATTTACAGAATCAAAAATTTCTCAACGAGACTCAGAAAAAACGCTGATAACTCGCTGGAAACGCAAAATTTAGTGCATTTGAGGACAGCTTCATGCGTATTATGTTGTATTGGATAGATTTATGTGATTTGCGATACTTTGAAACTGCTCAGAATGTGGTAATTCTGACTTATTTCAAACTTCATATAACTGCAGATAGCACTCTGAAAACACTAAATATGATGTTTTTGACGATGAATTAATACATATTAAGATGTCCTGGATAGGAATATGAACATTTTGATTGTGAAAATCTGCGCGGAAAAGCGTGATTTCAACTTATTCCAAAGTTTGTGAAACTGAAAATAGCACTCTACAAACACAAAATATGATGTATTTGGTGCTAGATTCTGCCATATAACGCATTTTTGAAGCAAAATCTTGATTCTGAGCAGATTAACAGCATAAAAAATTTCTCAACGAGACTCAGAAAAAACGCTGATAACTTGCTGGAAACGCAAAATTTTGTGCATTTGAGGACGGCTTCATGACTATTATGTTGTATTGGATAGATTTATGTGATTTGCGATACTTTGAATCTGCTCAGAATGTGGTAATTTTGACTTATTTCAAACTTCATATAACTGCTGATAGCGCTCTGAAAACACGAAATATGATGTTTTTGGCGATAATTTCATACATATTATGATGTCCAGGATAGGAATATGAATTTTTTGATTGTGAAAATCTGCGCGGAAAAGCGTGATTTCAACTTATTCCAAAATTTGGTAAACTGAAAATAGCACCCTAAAAACACGAAATATGATGTATTTGATGCTAGATTCTGCCATATAACGCATTTGAGAAGCAAAATCTTAATTCTAAGCAGATTTACAGCATCAAAAATCCTCAACGAGACTCAGAAAAAACGCTGATAACTTGCTGGAAACGCGAAATTTTGTGCATTTGAGGACGGATTCATGCGTATTATGTTGTATTGGATAGATTTATGTGATTTGCGATACTTTGGAACTGCTCAGAATGTGGTAATTTTGACTTATTTCAAACTTCATATAACTGCAGATAGCGCTCTGAAAACACAGAATATGATGTTCTTGTCGAAAGATTCATACATATTATGATGTCCTGGATGGGAATATGAACTTTTTAATTGTGAAAATCTGCGCGGAAAAGCGTGATTCCAACTTATTCCAAAGTTTGTAAAACTGAAAATAGCACTCTGAAAACACGAAATATGATGTATTTGGTGCTAGATTCTGCCATATAACGCATTTTTCAAGCAAAATCTTGATTCTGAGCAGATTAACAGCATAAAAAATTTCTCAACGAGACTCAGAAAAAACGCTGATAACTTGCTGGAAACGCAAAATTTTGTGCATTTGAGGACGGCTTCATGACTATTATGTTGTATTGGATAGATTTATGTGATTTGCGATACTTTGAATCTGCTCAGAATGTGGTAATTTTGACTTATTCAAACTTCATATAACTGCTGATAGCGCTCTGAAAACACGAAATATGATGTTTTTGGCGATAATTTCATACATATTATGATGTCCAGGATAGGAATATGAATTTTTTGATTGTGAAAATCTGCGCGGAAAAGCGTGATTTCAACTTATTCCAAAATTTGGTAAACTGAAAATAGCACCCTAAAAACACGAAATATGATGTATTTGATGCTAGATTCTGCCATATAACGCATTTGAGAAGCAAAATCTTAATTCTAAGCAGATTTACAGCATCAAAAATCTCTCAACGAGACTCAGAAAAAACGCTGATAACTCGCTGGAAACGCAAAATTTTGTGCATTTGAGGACGGATTTATGCGTATTATGTTGTATTGGATAGATTTATGTGATTCGCGATACTTTGAAACTGCTCAGAATGTGGTAATTTTGACTTATTTCAAACTTCATATAACTGCAGATAGCGCTCTGAAGACACAGAATATGATGTTTCTGTCGATGGATTCATACATATTATGATGTCCTGGATAAAAATATGAACTTTTTGATTGTGAAAATCTGCGCGGAAAAGCGTGATTCCAACTTATTCCAAAGTTTGTAAAACTGAAAATAGCACTCTAAAAACACGAAATATGATGTATTTGGTGCTAGATTCTGCCATATTACGCATTTTTGAAGCAAAATCTTGATTCTGAGCAGATTTACAGCATGAAAAATTTCTCAACGAGACTCAGAAAAAACGCTGATAACTCGCTGGGAACGCAAAATTTTGTGCATTTGAACGGCTTCATGCGTATTATGTTGTATTGGATAGATTTATGTGATTTGCGATACTTTGGAACTGCTCAGAATGAGGTAATTTTGACTTATTTCAAACTTCATATAACTGCAGATAGCGCTCTGAAAACACGAAATATGATGTTCTTGTCGAAAGATTCATACATATTATGATGTCCTGGATAGGAATATGAACTTTTTGATTGTAAAAATCTGCGCGGAGAAGCGTGATTTCAACTCATTCCAAAGTTTGTAAAACTAAAAATAGCACTCTAAAAACACGAAATATGATGTATTTGATGCTAGATTCTGCCATATAACGCATTTTTTAGGCAAAATCTTAATTCTAAGCAGATTTACAGCATCGAAAATCTCTCAACGAGACTCAGAAAAAACGCTGATAACTCGCTATAAACGCGAAATTTTGTGCATTTGAGGACGGCTTCATGCGTATTATGTTGTATTGGATAGATCAGTGTGATTTGCGATACTTTGGAACTGCTCAGAATGTGGTAATTTTAACTTATTTCAAACTTCATATAACTGCAGATAGTGCTCTGAAAATACAGAATATGATGTTCTCTTCGAAAGATTCATACATATTATGATGTCCTGGATAGGAATATGAACTTTTGGATTGTGAAAATCTGCGCGGAAAAGCGTGATTCCAACTTATTCCAAAGTTTGTAGAACTGAAAATAGCACTCTGAAAACATGATGTATTTGGTGCTAGATTCTGCCATATAACGCATTTTTTAAGCAAAATCTTGATTCTGAGCAGATTTACAGCATGAAAAATCTCTCAACGAGACTCAGAAAAAACGCTGATAACTCGCTGGAAACGCAAAATTTTGTGCATTTGAGGACAGGTTCATGCGTATTATGTTGTATTGGATAGATTTATGAATTTTCGATACTTTGAAACTGCTCAAAATGTGGTAATTTTGACTTATTTCAATCTTTATATAACTGCAGATAGCCCTCTGAAAACACAGAATATGATGTTCTTGTTGGAAGATTCATACATATTATGATGTGTTGCATAGGAATATGAACTTTTTGATTGTGAAAATCTGCGCGGGAAAGCGTGATTTCAACTTATTCCAAAGTTTGTAAAACTGAAAATAGCACTTTGAAAACACGAAATATGATGTGTTTGGTGCCAGATTCTGCCATATAACGCATTTGAGAAGCGCAATCTTGATTCTAAGCAGAATTACAGCATCAAAAATTTCTCAACGAGACTCAGAAAAACGCTGATAACTCGCTGGAAACGCGGAATTTTGTCCATTTGAGGACGGCTTCATGCGTATTATGTTGTATTGGATAGATTTATGTGATTTGCGATACTTTGGAACTGCTCAGAATGTGGTAATTTTGACTTATTTCAAACTTCATATAACTGCAGATAGCGCTCTGAAAACACTGAATATGATGCTCTTGTCGAAAGATTCATACATATTATGATGTCCTGGATAGAAATTTGAACTTTTTGATTGTGAAAATCTGCGCGGGAAAGCGTGATTTCAACTTATTCCAGAGTTTGTAAAACTGAAAATAGCACTCTAAAAACACGAAATATGATGTATTTGGTGCTATATTCTGCCATATAACGTATTTTTCAAGCAAAATCTTGATTCTGAGCAGATCAACAGCCTGAAAAATCTCTCAACGAGACTCAGTAAAAACGCTGATAACTCGCTGGAAACGCAAAATTTTGTGCATTTGAGGAAGGCTTCATGCGGATTATGTAGTATTGGATAGATTTATGTGATTTGCGATCCTTGAAACTGCTCAGAATGTGGTAATTTTGACTCATTTCAAACTTCATATAACTGCAGATAGCGCTTCGAAAACACGAAATATGATATTTTTGTCGATGGATTCATACATATTATGATGTCCTGGATAGGAATATGAACTTTTTGATTGTGAAAATCTGCGCGGAAGAGCGTGATTTCAACTTATTCCAAAGTTTGTAAAACTGAGAATAGCACTCTAAAAACACAAAATATGATGTATTTGGTGCTAGATTCTGCCACATAACGCATTTTTCAAGCAGAATCTTGATTCTGAGCAGATTAACAGCATGGAAAATTTCTCAACAAGACTCAGAAAAAACGCTGATAACTCGCTGGAAACGCAAAATTTTGTGCATTTGAGGACGGGTTCATGCGTATTATGTTGTATTGGATAGATTTATGTGATTTGCGATACTTTGAAACTGCTCAGAATGTGGTAATTTTGACTTATTTCAATCTTCATATAACTGCAGATAGCGCTCTGAAAACACAGAGTATGATGTTTTTGTCGATGGATTCATACATATCATGATGTCCTGGATAGGAATATGAACATTTCGATTGTAAAAATCTGCGCGGAGAAGCATGATTTCAACTTATTCCAAAGTTTGTAAAACTGAAAATAGCACTCTAAAACACGAGATGTGATGTATTTGGTGCTAGATACTGCCATATAACTTATTTTTGAAGCAAAATCTTGATTCTGAGCAGATTGACAGAATCAAAAATTTCTCAACGAGACTCAGAAAAAACGCTGATCACTCGCTGGAAACGCAAAATTTTGTGCATTTGAGGACGGCTTTATGCGTATTATGTTGTATTGGATAAATTTATGTCATTTGCGATACTTTGAAACTGCTCAGAATGTGGTAATTCTGACATGTTTCAAACTTCATATAACTGCAGATAGCACTCTGAAAACACTGAATATGATGTTTTTGTCGATGGATTCATACATATTATGATGTCCTGGGTAGGAATATGAACATTTTGATTGTGAAAATCTGCGCGGAAAAGCGTGATTTCAACTTATTCCAAAGTTTGTTAAACTGAAAATAGCACTCTAAAAACACAAAATAAGATGTATTTGGTGCAAGATTCTGCCATATAACGCATTTGAGAAGCCAAATCTTGATTCTGAGCAGATTCACAGCATGAAAAATTTCTCAACGAGACTCAGAAAAAACGCTGATAACTCGCTGGAAACGCAAAATTTTGTGCATTTGAGGACGAATTCATGCGTATTATGTTGTATTGGATAGATTTATGTGATTTGCGATACCTTGAAACTGCTCAGAATGTGGTAATTTTGACTTATTTCAAACTTCATATAACTGCAGATAGCGCTCTTAAAACACGAAATATGATGTTTCTGTCGATGGACTCATACATATTATGATGTCCTGGATAGGAATATGAACTTTTTGATTTTGAAGATCTGCGCGGGAAAGCGTGATTTCAACTTATTCCAAAGTTTGTAAAACTGAAAATAGCACTCTAAAAACACGAAATATGATGTATTTGGTGCTTGATTCTGCCATATAACGCATTTTTGAAGAAAAATCTTGATTGTGAGCAGATTCACAGCATGAAAAATCTCTCAACGAGACTCAGAAAAAAAGCTGATAACTCGCTGGAAACGCAAAATTTTGTGCATTTGAGGACGAATTCATGCGTATTATGTTGTATTAGATAGATTTATGTGATTTGCGATACCTTGAAACTGCTCAGAATGTAGTAATTTTGACTCATTTCAAACTTCATATAACTGCAGATAGCGCTCTGAAAACACGGAATATGAAGTTTTTGTCGATGGATTCATACATATTATGATGTCCTGGATAGGAATATGAACTTTTTGATTGTGGAAATCTGCGCGGAAGAGCGTGATTTCAACTTATTCCAAAGTTTGTAAAACTGAGAATAGCTTTCTAAAAACACAAAATATGATGTATTTGGTGTAAGATTCTGCCACATAACGCATTTTTCAAGCAGAATCTTGATTCTGAGCAGATTAACAGCATGAAAAATTTCTCAACGAGACTCAGAAAAAACGCTGATAACTTGCTGGAAACGCAAAATTTTGTGCATTTGAGGACGGGTTCATGCGCATTATGTTGTATTGGATAGATTTATGTGATTTGCGATACTTTGAAACTGCTCAGAATGTGGTAATTTTGACTTATTTCAATCTTCATATAACTGCAGATAGCGCTCTGGAAACACAAAATATGATGTTTTCGTCGATGGATTCATACATATTATGATGTCCTGGATAGGAATATGAACATTTTGATTGTGAAAATCTGCGCGGAAAAGCGTGTTCCAACTTATTCCAAAGTTTGTAAAACTGAAAATAGCCCTCTAAAACACGAAATGTGATGTATTTGGTGCTAGATTCTGCCATATAACGCATTTTTCAAGCAAAATCTTGATTCTGAGCAGATTAACAGCATGAAAAATTTCTCAACGAGACTCAGAAAAAACGCTGATAACTCGCTGGAAACGCAAAATTTAGTGCATTTGAGGACAGCTTTATGCGTATTATGTTGTATTGGATAGATTTATGTGATTTGCGATACTTTGAAACTGCTCAGAATGTGGTAATTCTCAACGAGACTCAGAAAAAACGCTGATAACTTGCTGGAAACGCAAAATTTTGTGCATTTGAGGACGGCTTCATGACTATTATGTTGTATTGGATAGATTTATGTGATTTGCGATTCTTTGAATCTGCTCAGAATGTGGTAATTTTGACTTATTTCAAACTTCATATAACTGCTGATAGCGCTCTGAAAACACGAAATATGATGTTTTTGGCGATAATTTCATACATATTATGATGTCCAGAATAGGAATATGAATTTTTTGATTGTGAAAATCTGCGCGGAGAAGCGTGATTCCAACTTATTCCAAAGTTTGTAAAACTGAAAATAGCACTCTGAAAACACGAAATATGATGTATTTGGTGCTAGATTCTGCCATATAACGCATTTTTCAAGCAAAATCTTGATTCTGAGCAGATTTACAGCATGAAAAATCTCTCAACGAGACTCAGAAAAAACGCTGATAACTCGCTGGAAACGCAAAATTTTGTGCATTTGAGGACGGATTTATGCGTATTATTTTGTATTGGATAGATTTATGTGATTCGCGATACTTTGAAACTGCTCAGAATGTGGTAATTTTGACTTATTTCAAACTTCATATAACTGCAGATAGCGCTCTGAAAACACAGAATATGATGTTTCTGTCGATGGATTCATACATATTATGATGTCCTGGATAAAAATATGAACTTTTTGATTGTGAAAATCTGCGCGGAAAAGCGTGATTCCAACTTATTCCAAAGTTTGTAAAACTGAAAATAGCACTCTAAAAACACGAAATATGATGTATTTGGTGCTAGATTCTGCCATATTACGCATTTTTGAAGCAAAATCTTGATTCTGAGCAGATTTACAGCATGAAAAATTTCTCAACGAGACTCAGAAAAAACGCTGATAACTCGCTGGGAACGCAAAATTTTGTGCATTTGAACGGCTTCATGCGTATTATGTTGTATTGGATAGATTTATGTGATTTGCGATACTTTGGAACTGCTCAGAATGTGGTAATTTTGACTTATTTCAAACTTCATATAACTGCAGATAGCGCTCTGAAAACACGAAATATGATGTTCTTGTCGGAAGATTCATACATATTATGATGTCCTGGATAGGAATATGAACTTTTTGATTGTAAAAATCTGCGCGGAGGAGCGTGATTTCAACTCATTCCAAAGTTTGTAAAACTAAAAATAGCATTCTAAAAACACGAAATATGATGTATTTGATACTAGATTCTGCCATATAACGCATTTTTTAGGCAAAATCTTAATTCTAAGCAGATTTACAGCATCGAAAATCTCTCAACGAGACTCAGAAAAAACGCTGATAACTCGCAAAAAACGCGAAATTTTGTGCATTTGAGGACAGCTTCATGCGTATTATGTTGTATTGGATAGATTAATGTGATTTGCGATACTTTGGAACTGCTCAGAATGTGGTAATTTTGACTTATTCCAAACTTCATATAACTGCAGATAGCGCTCTGAAAATACAGAATATGATGTTCTCTTCGAAAGATTCGTACATATTATGATGTCCTGGATAGGAATATGAACTTTTTGATTGTGAAAATCTGCGCGGAAAAGCGTGATTCCAACTTATTCCAAAGTTTGTGAAACTGAAAATAGCACTCTGAAAACATGATGTATTTGGTGCTAGATTCTGCCATATAACGCATTTTTTAAGCAAAATCTTGATTCTGAGCAGATTTACAGCATGAAAAATCTCTCAACAAGACTCAGAAAAAACGCTGATAACTCGCTGGAAACGCAAAATTTTGTGCATTTGAGGACGGGTTCATGCGTATTATGTTGTATTGGATAGATTTATGAATTTTCGATACTTTGAGACTGCTCAAAATGAGGTAATTTTGACTTATTTCAATCTTCATATAACTGCAGATAGCGCTTTGAAAACACAGAATATAATGTTCTTGTCGGAAGATTCATACATATTATGATGTCCTGGATAGGAATATGAACTTTTTGATTGTGAATTTTTCGCGGGAAAGCGTGATTTCAACTTATTCCAAAGTTTGTAAAACTGAAAATAGCACTTTGAAAACACGAAATATGATGTGTTTGGTGCCAGATTCTGCCATATAACGCATTTGAGAAGCGCAATCTTGATTCTAAGCAGATTTACAGCATCAAAAATTTCTTAACGAGACTCAGAAAAACGCTGATAACTCGCTGGAAACGCGAAATTTTGTACATTTGAGGACGGCTTAATGCGTATTATGTTGTATTGGATAGATTTATGTGATTTGCGATACTTTGGAACTGCTTAGAATGTGGTAATTTTGACTTATTTCAAACTTCATATAACTGCAGATAGCGCTCTGAAAACACTGAATATGATGCTCTTGTCGGAAGATTCATACATATTATGATGTCCTGGATAGAAATATGAACTTTTTGATTGTGAAAATCTGCGCGGGAAAGCGTGATTTCAACTTATTCCAAAGTTTGTAAAACTGAAAATAGCACTCTAAAAACACGAAATATGATGTATTTGGTGCTATATTCTACCATATAACGCATTTTTCAAGCAAAATCTTGATTCTGAGCAGATCAACAGCATGAAAAATCTCTCAACGAGACTCAGTAAAAACGCTGATAACTCGCTGGAAACGCAAAATTTTGTGCATTTGAGGACGGCTTCATGCGTATTATGTTGTATTGGATAGATTTATGTGATTTGCGATCCTTGAAACTGCTCAGAATGTGGTAATTTTGACTCATTCCAAACTTCATATAACTGCAGATAGCGCTTCGAAAACACGGAATATGATATTTTTGTCGATGGATTCATACTTATTATGATGTCCTGGATAGGAATATGAACTTTTTGATTGTGAAAATCTGCGCGGAAGAGCGTGATTTCAACTTATTCCAAAGTTTGTAAAACTGAGAATAGCACTCAAAAAACACAAAATATGATGTATTTGTTGCTAGATTCTGCCACATAACGCATTTTTCAAGCAGAATCTTGATTCTAAGCAGAATAACAGCATCAAAAATTTCTCAACGAGACTCAGAAAAAACGCTGATAACTCGCTGGAAACGCAAAATTTTGTGCATTTGAGGACGAATTCATGCGTATTATGTTGTATTGGATAGATTTATGTGATTTGCGATACTTTGGAACTAATCACAATGTGGTAATTTTGACTTATTTCAAATTTCATATGACTGTAGATAGCGCTCTAAAAACACAGAATATGATGTTCTTGTCGAAAGATTCATACATATTATGATGTCCCGGATAGGAATATGAACTTTTTGATTGTGAAAATCTGCGCGAAAAAGAGTGATTTCAACTTATTCCAAAGTTTGTAAAACTGAAAATAGCACTCTAAAAACACGAAATATGATGTATTTGGTGCTATATTCTGCCATATAACGTTTTTTATAAGCCAAATCTTGATTCTGAGCAGATTAACAGCATGAAAAATCCCTCAACAAGACTCAGAAAAAACGCTGATAACTCGCTGGAAACGCAAGATTTTGTGCATTTGAGGACGAATTCATGCGTATTATGTTGTATTGGATAGATTTATGTGATTTGCGATACTTTGAAACTGCTCAGAATGTGGTAATTTAGACTTATTTCAAACTTCATATAACTGCAGATAGCGCTCTGAAAACACTAAATATGATGTTTTTGTCGATGGATTCATACATATTATGATGTCCTGGATAGTAATATGTACTTTTTGATTGTGAAAATCTGCGCGAAAAAGCGTGATTCCAACTTATTCCAAAGTTTGTAAAACTGAGAATAGCACTCTAAAAACACGAAATATGATGTATTTGGTGCTAGATTCTACTATATAACGCATTTTTGAAGCAAAATCTTGCTTCTGAGCAGATTTACAGCATAAAAAAATTCTCAACGAGACTCAGAAAAAACGCTGATAACTCGCTGGAAACGCAAAATTTTGTGCATTTGAGGACGGCTTCATGCGTACTATGTTGTATTGGATAGACTTATGTGATTTGCGATACTTTGAAACTGCTCAGAGTGCAGTAATTTTGACTTATTTCGAACTTCATATAACTGCAGATAGCGCTCTTAAAACACAAAATATGATGTTTTTGTCGATGGATTCATACATATTATAATGTTGTGGATAGGAATATGGATATTTTGATTGTGAAAATCTGCGCGGAAAAGCGAGATTTCAACTTATTCCAAAGTTTGTGAAACTGAAAATAGCACTCTAAAAAAACGAAATATGATGTATTTGGTGCTGGATTCTGCCATATAACGCATTTTTGAAGCAAAATCCTGATTCTGAGCAGATTAACAGCATCAAAAATTCCTCAACGGGACCCAGAAAAAACGCTGATAACTCGCTGGAAACGCAAAATTTTTTGCATTTGAGAACGGCTTCATGACTATTATGTTGTATTGGATAGATTTATGTGATTTGCGATACTTTGAAACTGCTCTGATGTGGTAATTTTGACTTATTTCAAACTTCATATAACTGGAGATAGCGCTCTGAAAACACAAAATATAATGTTTATGTCGATGAATTCATACATATTATGATGTTTTGGATAGGTATATGATTTTTTTGATCGTGAAAAACTGCGCGGAAAAGCGTGATTTCAACTTATTCCAGAGTTTGTAAAACTGAGGGTAGCACTCTAAGAACTCGAAATATGATGTATTTGGTGCTAGATTCTGCCATATAACGCATTTTTGAAGCAAAATCTTGATTCTGAGCAGATTAACAGCATCAAAAAGTTCTCAACGAGACTGAGAAAAAACCCTGATAACTTGCTGGAAACGCAAAATTTTGTGCATTAGAGGACGGATTCATGCGAATTATGTTGTATTGGATAGATTTATGTAATTTGCGATACTTTGAAACTGCTCAGAATGTGGTAATTTTGACTTATTTCAAACTCCATATAACTGCAGATAGCGCTCTAAAAACACGTGAAATGTTGTTTTTGTCGATGAATTCATACATATTATGATGTTTTGGATAGGTATATGATTTTTTTGATCGTGAAAATCTGCGCGGAAAAGCGTGATTTCAACTTATTCCAGAGTTTGTAAAACTGTGAGTAGCACTCTAAGAACACGAAATATGATGTATTTGGTGCTAGATTCTGCCATATAACGCATTTTTCAAGCAAAATCTTGATTCTGAGCAGATTCACAGCATCAAAAATTTCTCAACGAGACTCAGAAAAAACGCTGATAACTCGCTGGAGACGCAAAATTTTGTGCCTTTGAGGACGGATTCATGAGTATTATGTTGTATTGGATAGATTTATGTGATTTGCGATACTTTGAAACTGCTCAGAATGTGGTAATTTTGACTTATTTCAAACTTCATATAACTGCAGATATGTAGTGCTCTAAAAACACGAAATATGATGTCTTTGTCGATGGATACATACATATTATGATGTTCTGGATAGGTGGATGAACTTTTTGATCAAGAAAATTTGCGCGGAGAAGCGTGATTTCAACTTATACCAGAGTTTGTAAAACTGAAAATAGCACTCTAAAAACACGAATTATGATGTATTTGGTGCTAGATTCTGCTATATAACGCATTTTTGAAGCAAAATATTGCTTCTGAGCAGATTTACAGCATAAAAAATTTCTCAACGAGACTCAGAAAAAACGCTGATAACTCGCTGGAAACGCAAAATTTTGTGCATTTGAGGACGAATTCATGCGTATTATGTTGTATTGGATAGATTTATGTGATTTGCGATACTTTGAAACTGCTCAGAATGTGGTAATTTAGACTTATTTCAAACTTCATATAACTGCAGATAGCGCTGTGAAAACACAAAATATGATGTTTTTGTCGATGGATTCATACATA